>VXBA01004284.1:1071645-1083456 GCA_013399895.1 Serilophus lunatus
GGGCGAGTTCCTGCGGCGGCACTGGGAGCGGGAGCCGCTGCTGCTGCGGCGGGGCGACCCCGGGTACTACGCGGGGCTGTTCTCCACGACCGACTTCGACGCCGCTCTGCGAGGCGGCGAGGTTCACTTCGGCACCCACCTGGACGTGACCAGCTACGCCGAGGGCGTGCGGGAGACGCACAACCCCTCCGGCCGGGCCCTGCCCGCCGTCGTCTGGGACTTCTACCAGAACGGCTGCTCCCTGCGGCTCCTTTGCCCGCAGGCCTTCTCCGACACCGTCTGGCACTTCCTCTCCATCCTGCAGGAGCAGTTTGGCAGCATGGTGGGGGCAAACACGTACCTCACCCCCCCGGGGACGCAGGGCTTCGCCCCCCACTACGATGACATCGAGGCCTTCGTGCTGCAGCTGGAAGGGAGGAAGCACTGGCGCGTCTACAGCCCCAGGACGGATGCAGAAGTGCTGCCCCAGTTCTCCAGCGCAAACCTCACACAAGCTGAGCTCGGTGAGCCTGTGCTGGAGACGGTGCTGGAGGCCGGGGACCTCCTGTACTTCCCCCGCGGCTTTATCCACCAGGGTGACTGTCTCCCTGATGCACACTCACTCCACATCACTGTGTCCTCCTACCAGAGGAATTCCTGGGGAGACCTTCTAGAGAAGCTCCTCCCAGCAGCCCTGCAGATGGCCCTGGACGAGGATGTGGAGTACCGGCGAGGGCTTCCCATGGACTACCTGGGGTACATGGGGGTCGCCAACTCAGACGCAGTCAATGCTCAGCGAACAGCCTTTATTGAGAAGGTGCAGAGCCTGATAAAGAAACTCGTTGACTATGCACCCATCGATGCTGCTGTGGATCAGAGGGCTAAGTCGTTTCTTCATGACTGTCTCCCCCCTGTGCTGACGCAGAGTGAAATGGCACAGAGTGTCCATGGCTTCCCAGCCCGATGGCAAGATGGAGGCCCCTGCAATGTTGATATACTGATAACAAAAGACACTGAAATACGCCTCCTCTGCCATGGCATCATCAGATTATGTAATGAAGAGGGAGGTGTGATGTTGTATTACACGACAGAAAACTCAAGAGTATATCACAAGGAAGAACCCAAGTTCTTTGAGCTGGATCCGGAGTATACGGACAGTATTGAATTTCTCTTGTCTTCCTATCCGAATCATGTCAGTGTGGATAACCTTCCATGTGAAACCTTAGATGAAAAGATTTCTCTAGCCACACTCCTGTTTGAGAAGGGCATTCTGACTACAAAGAAGCCTCTGGTGCAAGTGTAACTCTTGTTTTTTAACAAAATAAACATGTTTGTTTAGAAAGTGTTCTGTCTTGGTCTTGCCTTACACCTGCTAGGTATGGATCAGCAGTTCATGTCTCCGTATCTCATCTGGGGGCAGAAGGGCTATGGCATGGGGAGAGAAGTCAAATATTCTGATTAAAACAAGTATCTGCTCTAGGAGCAATTCTCCATGGCTGAGTGACTAGACAAGGGAAGCTGGGTTTTTTCCTCTTTCACTAGCGATGTTACTACACCCTAGGTAACTTCAGGAAGCTAGTGAACTTTCTTGTAGGTCTTTCTGTTTTCACAGTACTGTAAAGCAGCCTGCTCTGCTGCCAGAAGTACTCTTACTATTCACAGGCAAATTTGGTGATGATTAACATTCTGTGTCATGCTACATAGGCCTTCAGACCTATGCTGTGTTGTAAAGATCCCTTAGTCACAGAAGAAACTCTGCCAACTCCTAGAAGTGGGGTTGCAGGCTGCTCCCACTCAGTTCCAGCAATTACACCACCTATGTCAGCCTGCCCTTACGAAACAGTGGAACAAAACACATTCTGCTGTGCTGGAAATGCTTCAGGCTCACTTGCATCTTTTTTGATCTGATAATTGCAAGGTACCTTAGTGGTGAAATAGCCTCCCCCGCTGGCTTTTCCCATGACAGCTCCTAGCAGTAAAATTATTGATCTTTTCAAGGCAAAAGGGGCACACTCTAATATGGAAGGGGTTTTGTGCTAGATGAAAATTTTCATTTTAGGACTTACCAAATTACATGAACACATGGCTACTTCCCATAAATACTGACAAGCCTTTCATACACTTTTCCACAATCCTGTTATAGCAGTCAGCAGGTGAGGGATATTCTGTCTTTAAAGGCTCCTGAAACTATCTGTAAGGAGCAGGGTGCTTCTCTGAGCTGTTGGATCATCGGGGTTGTGCAAGATAGCAGCCATGCACTTTTAACTGTTTAAGTGTATGCTGTGTCCTCCAAGGTCCCATACGTGCAACAGCCAGGGTGCCAGCCTTTCCTCTTTTTCCTATATGCTTTTGCTAAATACTGAAACCTGGACTATGTTAAATGGAACAGCACAAGAGCATGCTGAGGTGCCCTGCGGGCCTCTTTCCTCTGTCAGTCACTAGTGACTAGGCAGAAATGCTGTTGCCACACATGTTCTGCCTACTAATCCTCAGCACCTCATCACACCATTCATGCCCCTGGTAAATATGCTTCAGTGATGCGCTTCCTGGGCTGCTCTGTGTGTCCCCTGTGCAACCACAGGCACCTGCACTGCAGTTTGCTGCTTGAGAACTTGTAGTGCAGAGCTGCACCAGGAGCACCTAACTCGACCCTTTCTTAGATCAAAGCCATTATCCCACTTTGTCCCCATAGACATTTGTACTTATTTTTCTTATAGGCCCCCTTCAAGTACTGAAAGGTGACAATAAGATGTCCCTTCTTTTCTCCACGTTGCGATGCTCACGCAATGTCAACGGACTGGCTGTGCTGATCCTGCCCCTGGGCGCTGACAGGGCGGTAGCAGTGGCTCCAGGCAGTGAAGTGTCTCTCTAGCACATGTACACCCACACCATTCCTGCCTCGATTCGCCTCCCCTCATCTGTGTGGGAAACTCTACTTACAGAAGAAGCCTCAGCTTAAATGCAGACAGAGAGAATTCAGCAACTCAGGAGCTATGTGGCAGGTCACTGCCCGCTCCCTGCGCCGGGCCATCTCCCCCGGCTGGCAGAGGCGGCTGCCCTGGCCCGGCCCCGCGCCTGCAGCCCCGTGGTGCCGCAGCCGCGCGCGGAGCCCCGCGACAGCCTCTGCCCGTGCGCTCTCCTCCGTGGCCCCCTCCATCCGCCTCTCGCCCGCCGCCCGCAGCCTCTTCGATGAGCCGCTGGCCATCGCCGTGCGGGGCCTCGGCCCGCGGCAGCAGGTCACGCTGCGGACATCCTTGCGGGACGAGACGGGAGAGCTCTTCCAGGCCAGTGCGCGCTACCAGGCGGGGGACGACGGGGAGCTGGACCTCGCCCGCTGCCCCGCGCTGCCGGGAGGCAGCTTCTCCGGCCTGGAGCCCATGGGGCTGCTCTGGGCTTTGCAGCCCAAGAAGCCTTTCTGGTATATGATGAAGCAGGACGTGCAGAGCCCCTTCCTCCTGCAGCTGGAGGTGTTGGAGGGACACGGGGAGCCTCCCGGGCGACTCCTGGCTCAGGCGCAGCACGAGCGGGCATTCCTGCGGGACGGGGTGCGGAGAATCCCGGTGCGAGACGGGAGGATCCGGGCGACGCTTTTTCTGCCTCCCGGTGAGTACCAACTGCAGCCATCTGTTTTCCCTAAACCAGTATTTTGTTAGTGCAAGTTGTTCCATGACCTCTGTAAAGACGAGTTCACTAAAGCCCCAGTTCTTTTCCCCTTCCCTCCCTTCCTCCTTTCTCTCTTCCTCTCTCCCTCCCGTGGCACCGACCAGCCTGACCATCCTTTCCAATTCACCTGCCCATGCAGGTGTCAGGACATGGTTGCAGAAGCAAGCAGAGAAATAACCTTTCTTGCCCCGAGGTTGAGATTACAAACATGAAGAAATGCATAGCAAGTGAAAGAGAGTGTGCCAGGGCTGCATGAGACAGAAAGCTTCAGAAGAGTGTTGGAGGAGGGCTCTATGCTAGTGATTGCCATTCCTCCTCTCTGGAAGGGTTTTGAGAATCCTTCTCTCTCCTCCCACAATAGCAAATAACTAATTTGCTGACCGTAGTCCATAATATTTGGATTCTTCTGAACATCATCAGTTTGTGAAAGGAGGAAGAGGAAGGGCTGGAGAACATTCAAAGGGAATAAATCTTTCCAGCATGAAAAGTTGCTTTTCCAGTTGCTCTGGAAAAGGTGCAGAGCACCTTTCTGAGGTGTAAGAGTTGCCCAGGATACTACTAATCTGTAGCACCTTCTGGGCAGGTACACCAAGACTTCCCTGTCAGAGTCAAGGGTGCAGAAAAGCTGATTTCACAGCTCAGCATCCCACCCACAGTGAGGCCATGGCTCCCTCTCCTGCCTCACCTCTACCCTCACCTGCTGATCTGGAGATGAAAGAAGCCACCTGCATACACTTTATGTGCAAAATGTCATGCTTCCTCTGAGCTGAGGCACTTAGAGTAAGCCAAATGCTGGTGCATTTCATCAGTCTCCCCTGACCTCCTCCTTTTGCATGTGTTTTAAAATTATAGGCCCTTGCCACACTCCCTGGCACTTAGAATTGTTTCTTAAGCACAGGATTAAAAAGTGTCTATCTTCAGTCTTGCTGCCACCACAGACAGTCTTAAGCTTAGCAAGACTGTAAGCTTGGTCTGTAGTCAGTATTTCTGTTAGACAATTCTATTTGGAGACGTGTTTCGACACCATAATTTCACCACACTCAAATTGTTCTGCACTGATACACCTCCATTATGATTTTCAGTTCCTGAGATGGTTCTCTATACCATACATCTCCACCTTCAGATTCAGGAGTTGGATACTTCTTAGCAAATGACTAGCAAACAGCCATGTAAAGGTAGAGTGCTCAAAAGGCTTCTGCTATTGTACTGTCCCACCTCCCCGGAGCACCCCCACAGCCTTATTCAGGATTACCACTTTTCTGTGCATGTCCAGTGCAAGCCCACAGAGGCCTATTACACTCAGCTGAGCCATGGGCCACAGACAACTGGACTCCTGGCCCCTGGGGTACACAGCCACTGCTCCCAGTGCTCACAGTCTATGAAGAGCCCCTAGATCTTGTCCGCACGCAAAGAGCCACAAAAGGAAAAGTACAATACTGCTTTTGATGGTAAGGCTCTTCTTGGTCCAAGGAAGAGATTGAGCAGATGCTGTGTTTTCCCCTCTCTTCCATGACCCGCAGCAGCCCATTCCCATCTTCTACTTGCAGTTTTATTTTTGGATGCACAGGCCACTGTGCTGAAGGGTGTGAGACCATGGCAGAAGGGCATCCTTGAAGAGTGGGAGTTATGAGCACACTCAGGCTCATGCTTTTCCTGAAGCCAAAAGTAGAGATAACCTGGGTCTTACCCACTCCCCAACATGTCTAGGGTCACCTTCTCTGGCCTGGGACGTGTGGAGCCTCCTTGAGGTCTGCAGTCCAGAAACCAATCAGACTGTAAGAATGTAATACGCAGAGCTTTCTGTTTCCTTGCGCTGGGTGGACAGGTGCAGGATTTTCACAGGATGAGCAAAAGAGGATCCTGGGCCAAGAAAGTAAGATCCAAACAACAATCTTCTGAATTCCCAGTGAGATACCTATGGCATCCTATGCAGAATTTGACACTGATCACAGTCAGAGACATGATTGTCAAAGAAACAAAGTGCTGTTTGGGTGAATCTGACTTACTGCTTTTCAAGGGATCCCAAATGTTAAAAAGCCACAATATAAACAAAAAATCTCAAGAGTTTCTAGTTTGCATTAACATCTATCAAATCACGATACCTTGAGGACTTTTATAGTGGCATGTGAAGTGGCTGTTGTTACAAGGCTGCTTACAAGGAGAAGATAATTTGGGGCAAGACACCTTCACCAAAGAGTCTCTGCCTGCTGGCCTTAAGCACAATGCACAATACTGCCAACTCCTAAAACAAATAAGGGTTTGCCCCTTGCCCAAGAGGTTCTGTCCCTTTTTTCCTCTGCAACACACCATAGAATTTTTTCACACTGCACAGATGAGTGATTGATCATGTCCTTTCCCTAAAAGATGCTTTTCTGTAGTTCCTGCTGGGTACCAGAGAACACTGAAGGAGTAATTTCAGGCAATTCTGATCTTTGTCTTGTTTGCTCCAGGAGAAGGCACCTTTCCAGGGATCATCGACATACATGGACTGGGAGGAGGCCTTTTTGAGCACAGAGCAAGCCTGCTGGCCAATCATGGCTTTGCCACACTGGCCCTGGCTTATTATCAGTATGAGGATCTGCCCCAAAAGTTAACTGAATTCCACCTGGAATATTTTGAAGAGGCAGTGAACTATATGCTGCAGCACCCACAGGTAAGAACACCCTCTGTTTCCCTTGGGTTTCAAGAAGTGTTTCTATAAAATACCTCTCACATTGCTCAATTTATCTTTGGAGGAAACTGCAGAAATACTCACCTAGGAGGGCTGGCATCAGACAGGAGTTCTAGGAAAGAGAAGAGTCAAGCATATATGCATTGGGACGGTGGTGGAGAGAGATCATAAACCAATCTCACAAGTGACAGTTTAGATATAACAAGGTGGGAAGTTTATCCAGGAGACAGCTTTTGGGAATTGCCATCAAATGTCCTCCTACAGTCTCAAAAGAAAAAAGTAATGAACATTTGCCAGTGTCTAAGACTAACAATTCTTACCTGCGTTTGACAACTTGTCCCCCTCTCCTGGCTGATTTTAGAATACCAGAGAACATTATGCATGTGAGTGGTTTGAAGGGGAGTTGAGGGTGGGGGAGGAGGTGCCTGTTACTTGTCCAGAAGAAAAACTAATCATTGCCATCACTTTGTGGTTTGCAAACTCTCAGCATTAAACAATGTTTGCCTCCATGAAGCAGCTGTTGCACTTTTCAGCTCAGTACTGATGAGCATTTCCTCCTGTGTACCAGGTGAAGGGTCCAGGGGTTGGCCTGCTTGGTTACTCCAAAGGAGGTGAACTGTCCCTTGCCATGGCCGCCTTCATGAAGAACATCGCGGCTGTTGCTTCCATCAATGGCCCTGTGGCTGTTACATTGTTTCCTGTCTGTTACAAGGGTAAAACCATCCCCACTTTAACCTTGTACGAACAACGTGCCAAGGTCATTGATTCCAATATTTTTGATTATTCTGATATCCTTATTGACCCCTTTCAAGCCCCTGGCAACCGAAGCCTGATCCCAATAGAGAAAGCTGAGGCACAGTTCCTATTCATTGTGGGACAAGATGACCATATAGTCAAAAGCAAGTATTATGCTACTGAAGTCTGCAAGCTTTTGCAGGCCCAAGGGAAGGAGAATTTTCAGATTCTCTCCTACCCTGGAACAGGGCACTGCATAGACCCTCCCTTTTTCCCTTTTTGCCCCATAGGAAGCCATCCCTTTTTTCACAAACGTGCAATCTTGGGTGGGGAGCTCAGGGCTTATTCTAAAGCTCAGGTTCATGCTTGGCCACAGATCCAAGATTTTTTCAAAAAATACCTAAATGACAAGTAATGTGCAACAAGTGATGTGCAAGCAATGCACAACTTTGAACAACCAGATCTGATAAATTCTGTTAAATTTATCAGGTCAAACCTTGTCACAGCTGTACCCCTACAGCCACAGTATCTTCCATGACCTTGAACATCCATAACTCAGAAAAGAAATGGATTTGCCTTTTCTGTTCTTCCCTGAACCTTTTTGTTTAAGTATCAAGAAAAGGAAGGCCTTTTTTGCCTTTGATAAAGCAGGTCATATGCAAAATGTGCCATTACAGTTCTCAGGGGGTTTCTATTCTTCTAATACTTTTCATATCATTGTGGTCTCTACATGCATATGCTATCCTCAACCTACACCTGAAAGCAACACATCCCAAATGACAATTTTGGAGCAGGGATTTCACCACTCTTATAGTGAATGTCTCATTGAAAAATGGAAATGTCTCTGACCTCTGTGCTGCTGGAAGTATGTAAGAATGGATGCTATAGCCAGGATGCTGGGCTTTCTCTGGTTAACCCTTGGGAAAGATTGTTTGCCTTCTGTACCTTCTTTCCATTTTCCCTTCAGAAGGAAGTGCTGTGGCTAGCGGATGCTTCTGGCCCCAAGATGTCACACAACAACTTTCTGATTAATTTTCTATTGCGATCTTCTCCCATATGATGTGGTATCTTTTAACTTTTGTTATAGGGTTGAGAATTGTAATAAAGGACTGAGATATGAAAGCCATGGAATCATATGTTGTGCTTTGGTTAGAAGCAGGGTTTGCAAGTTGAAAACTCTGTCATTCCACAGTGTAACCTGGGGATCTCAGAAGCTTGGGATCAAGGGCTGCCCAGGTGGGAACAGGACAACACAGAAGATGGATACATAGCTCTCTTACCTCCTGTTATAAGGTTAAACTCTCTGATGGAATTTCTCCATCCTAATGACATCACTCTGAGTGAAGGGGTGAGTTAAAAAAGACAAAAATCCCTGCTAAGGAAAAAAACCTCCCCTGCTCCAAGACAAAGAAAACTATCAAACTTCCATTGTTTTAAGCTCAGCTCAGTAACAGCCCAATGACTCCCCTACTGAACAGCTAATGGCTCTCCCTTCTCTTAGGGAAGGAAGAATGGTCGACTTTTGGGGGAGAGGGATGGAGGCAGGCAGAGCTTTTGGAACTGCAAACCTCACTGTGTGTGGGAGCAGATGGGGAGACACAGCACTGGACTGCGACGCACTTCTTGTTGCACTGCAGCACTTCTGCTCCACTGAGCCGCACCCTCTTGGAGTACATTGTCTTAAAACCAGGACAACTATTTGGTGCCCAACATGGCACATGAGACACAAAGTAGAAAAAAGATAACAGCTCTTGAGTAATCCATCCCAGTGCTGTATACAAGACTCCACTGAGGTATCACCATGTTTTCCAGTTTGTCTCAATTTAGCCGGCAGATAGCTGTCTACTATTTCTCCATTTGTAGATCATTGCCTTGAGAGGGGCACAATTACCAGGACCAGTTTGACAGTCATTAAGTTCATAGATTGGGCCCACTGGGAGGCAAAATCTTTGCAATGTCTATAAATGACTGCATTACTATCACAGTCTAAGCAATCATCTTTGGGGATTTACTGACAATAGTACATTTTTTACAGGAGGAACACGGGGGAGTGCTTTCTTCCAGCGCTTCACCTCCTTTCTCTTTGGGACTACCACCGTCCCAACGACATCACTTGGAGTGAAGGGGTGAGTTAGAAAATACACAAACCCTTGCTAAAGAAAAAAACCCCTCTCCTGCTCCAAGACAAAGATAACTATCAAACTCTCACTGTTTTTAGCTCAGCTCAGTATTGAGCCTCTCCTAATTAAAAGCTAATGGCTCTCCCTTCTCCTATGGAAGGGGGAATGGTCCGCCTACCTTCTGGGGGGAAGGGACAGAGGCAGTCAGAGCTTTTGGAACTCCAGACCTCGCTGGGCTTGAGAACAGACAGGGAGATGCGGCACCAGACTGTGACTCACTTCTTTTTGGGAGGTCTTGGCCAGATCTCTGTGGCCCACTCACCCCTCGTGGTCATTTTCACGGCAGAGGAGATGCCGCTGCGGAGAGAGGGAAACTGGTCTGCTCCCTGCACTCCTCTCATCTCCTGCAACTTTGATGCTGATAGAAGTTTCTTACATATCTCAGCTACAAGCCAGGGAGCCCCAGAGTGAGCCTGCAGTGAGGCAGAACCTGTCTTTGCCCCGTTCCTACCCTTGCCATTGTCTTCCGTTTCCCGTGTGACAAACAGCACCACCACGGGACCACGGGACTGTGCTCATTGTCATCATCTGCCTCACAGCGTCCCCGCTGCCCGCAGTGAGAGTGCACTGGGGAAAGCTCGCTGGTGACCCTCGAGTGCCCCCTGCTACATCGCAGCCATCACTACACCCAAGAACATAAAAGGGATGATAGTTTTTGCCCATGCGGTTCTCGTTTTGGTTATTTGGTGTCATTGTATGTTTCAGTTGGTTCAGTAAATTATAACATCCTTTTTTCTACATTTTTTCTGGCCCCCTTTTGATTTCAAATTTAAATAACAGATTAAAGAGGGAGGGGCTTCTACTCCACTGAACTACACCCTTTTGGAGTAAGTTGTTTTAAAACCAGGACATCTTCACTCTTCCTCTCTTCTTATGTCACCAAGCATGAAGCCTCTAGGACCTTCTTCCTTAGCATCTGCTCCAGCATCTGCTCAAGCTGATGATCAAATCCAGAACTGTAACCCAAGGAGTGTTGTTCTCAACAACAGCAGTTGCCACATATTGAAGGCTGGACACCAGACAACATGACCAAATGGCAGATGACAAAGCACCTCACCTGTTTAGGAAAGAAAAGGTAATCTCCAGGGGGAACAAAAGACTGCTGAGATTCTGTCCAATACCTCTGACCATTTAGTATTTCCAACTAGGGCAATACCCAGGATTCCCTCAGATGTTTCCACTTGTTTCACATCACTATGAGAAGCTCACGTCTAAGGCACACCCCTACCTGCATCTCCCAGGAAGAGTCTCAGAGCCTCTGCAGTTCCCTTTGGATCAGAAGATCTGCCTCTGGGTATGATGGACTGAATGGTCTTCTTCTTTAAAGAAAAACATTCTTTTTGCAAAATCCATTACTAGAAGAGCCAGATATTTACTGATCTACCTAAAGAGTCTGTGAAAGCACTCCTTCCTCGTCCTACCCGCACCGCTGACCACCCTAACCATCCTCAATTCACCTAGCTGTGCAGCTGCCAGGGCTAAGCAAGGCCTGGTGGAGACAGAAACCATTTTGACCATGCCTTGGGGCAACCAACATAGAGGCAAAATGTGTCCTGGTGTGGCTTCTCCCCGGCTTGGGCTGGTCCTTGCTGCGGTCCCTTGGCTGCGCGGCTCAGCACAGCTCGGCCCTTCTCGGGGTCGCCGCCGGCAGGTAGCAGCCCCGCGCTGCCCCATCTCTGAGCCGTCGGTCTCACGCAGGCTCTTCACTGTCCGGACAGTGAATCCTGACTGCGATTCTGCTCGGCCACTTCTCAACATCTCTGCAAGTCCCGCCCCGCGTGTACCCTCGCCTGCAGCCACTGCCCAGCCCGGGGGAGCTCGGGGGTAACCGAGTAGCTCTCTGCGGCCACGATGGGTCTCGAGAACTCGGTAGTCTTCGGCAGAGAACCCTCCCCCAGCCGGGGAAGCCAGCTGCGGGGTACACAGGAAGAGGCGAGCAGGAGTCAAATAGACAGGGAGGCAGGGGAACAGGGAAGGGGGCGGGCACTGGGGCGGACAGGACTCGGTGCCTGCCGCCCCACTCCTCCCCTCCGAGGCGTGACTGCGGGCCGGAGCCCGGCCCCAGTTCCGCGGTGGCCTGACCCGGAATCTGCTCCCAGAGGTGGGAACGACCCCAGAGCATGTGGCAGGTCTCTGCCCGCTCCCTGCGCCGGGCCATCTCCCCCGGCTGGCAGAGGCGGCTGCCCTGGCCCGGCCCCGCGCCTGCAGCCCCGTGGTGCCGCAGCCGCGCGCGGAGCCCCGCGACAGCCTCTGCCCGTGCGCTCTCCTCCGTGGCCCCCTCCATCCGCCTCTCGCCCGCCGCCCGCAGCCTCTTCGATGAGCCGCTGGCCATCGCCGTGCGGGGCCTCGGCCCGCGGCAGCAGGTCACGCTGCGGACATCCTTGCGGGACGAGACGGGAGAGCTCTTCCAGGCCAGTGCGCGCTACCAGGCGGGGGACGACGGGGAGCTGGACCTCGCCCGCTGCCCCGCGCTGCCGGGAGGCAGCTTCTCCGGCCTGGAGCCCATGGGGCTGCTCTGGGCTTTGCGGCCCAAAAAGCCTTTCTGGCGGCTGGTGAAGCGGGACGTGCAGAGCCCCTTCCTCC
>VXBA01004285.1:9706-45952 GCA_013399895.1 Serilophus lunatus
TCACAATCTCATCCGCCAGCTCCTTCATCACCCTCGGATGGATCCCATCTGGTCCCACTGATTTATGAATATCCAAGTGTCCCAGCAGTTCTCTGACTGCCTCATCTTAGATAACAGGAGGACCATTCTGCTCCCTGACACCACCTACCAACCCTGGAGTACAGCTGTCCTGAGGACAATCTGTCTTCTCACTAAAGACTGAGGCAAAGAAGGCATTAAGTGCTTCTGCCTTCTCCTCATCTTCAGTTACTAAGTTTCCTGCTTCATCCAATACGGAGCAAAGGTCAGTCTTACCCTTCCTTTTACCATTAATATATTTGTAAAAACTTTTTATTATTATTATTCTTTACAGTAGTTGACAATTTAAGTTCAAATTGAGCTTTGGCCTCCCTAATTTCTTTTCTGCATGCCCTAGCAGCCTCCTTAAACACCTTCTGAGAAATTCATTTGAAGGCAAGAAAACACTTGCTAAGTACAAGGCATGATGTTAGCAACAAACAAGCTTTGCAATCTGACATAGGAATAGTTTTATGAATCTTCTAAATTGCATTTCCTCCCTGACAAAGACATTGCAAAGAAAAGCTTCTTAGTGATATGTGCAATACAGAATAAACTAAAATATATGTTTTACCAAACAGCAACTGCAGCAACAGTAGCACTTGAGTTGAACTGCCTCCAAGGACAAAAAGAGATGCTACAGTCTTTTCTGGACCTGTGTAGTCACACCAACCAATGCAAATGCACTATGACAGCCAGACACCCTTAATCACTGTCACGAAAAGCTGTCACTGCCACATATTTATCCCCTGCTGATAAGACAGATTCAGGTCCTCTGGTTACTGAATCCATTGCATAGTCTGCTTCAGCAAGATAACAAAAATGCCAGCAGGAAGTGTGAAAGGCACTGCCCCAATTATCCATCCACTGTCACACACTGGATAATTGTTGCTCCTCTGAGACTCAGGGCTTTGCTAGGGAGGGGAGAAGGGAAAAGCAGGCAGCTTCCTTTTGAATCTGTGCTGAAACTCAGATCTATGACTATACCAAGAAAAAAATATATGTGAAACACCCAGTGTGCCTGATTTATTACTCATGAATATAAATCAAGGAGTTTAAGTGGTCCTTAAATAGATATTTGGCCTAATACTTCTCATAATAATAGATTACATGACTGGCTGTTAGGAAGCCAAACTGTAAAGATTATTAAAAGCCTGAAAGCAGTCATCTTCAGATGACATTTTTTGTCAATTGTATCAAGCTTATCAAATCTGGAATGTCATGAAGGCATCCCCACAGACAGATATTTGGCAACCATTAGATGGCATATGAAGCAAAGATCCATGATTCCTTCTCTAGCAGTGGGAGCAGGTCGAAAATTATGTCAGAAAGCTGCATTTTCTGATCACACCACCTTTTCTTCTGGGATTCCTGGGGATACAAACCACTGAGTTGAGTTTCAGTCTGGATCATGTGAGCCTAATCTAGGCTATACTATTAGGCCTGTAAGTGAGGTGTATCTCACCTTACTTTAATCCTCTACAAGTCAAGACACCAGTGTTTCTTCATTGTTTAGGCTTCTCCTAGCAATAATGGAGAGGAAGGACCCTGTGGGGACAACTAATTCTTTCTGGTTTAGGATAGGTTATCCCATATCTATATTTACTTCAGTGCATCTTGAATGATCCTTCTGGTGAAATTTTAGAAACACAAAGATATTCTAGAGGAAAATTTGGACTTTTGAATATGCAACAACAGAGTTATTGGCGTATTTGATGCCCAATTATGTGTACAAAAATTGCCTAGAAAGCAAAAAGCAGAAAAACCTGGCATATGGGTTGCTCTCAGTCTCTCTTCACCCAAACAGAGCTCAACAATGGGAGAACTGTAAGTATGTGGAGGAGGGTTTGACCTACTTAGCTCCAGAGATTGACTGAAACACACACAAACAAAAGAGAAACAACTGCTCTTTCAAGTGTAACTGAAATCATAGAGTTTGTATCTCTGTGGCATCCATGGGTTGCCATGGTGATTCTGCATGGAATTGCAATAGTTATAGGTGTAGATAACGTTGCAAATTCATTCCACACCTTTGTATTCTCATACCTTTACCCTACAATAATTCTCCTGAATCAGGCATGTACAGTTCATTTTAAAGACATTACTCAATCTGCAACTCTTATATTTGCACATTACTTGAAAATAAAGTAAAGCTCACCTCTAGTATGAAGGTTTTATGACTGTGTAAAACCAGCTAGTTATTTTATTTCTTTTTTAAAAGTTAAACCAGATTTGCTCAAGCCACTTTAGATCTGGATTAAAGGAGATGGAAAATACTGTTTTGCTTAAAAAAAAAATCAAGCAAACATATAAACGACTTGAACAATCACTTGCCTTTAAAAGACACAATTATAATATTATATAAGTATAGGATTGCAAATTTAATTTGCGCATGTATTTGCTAAATTACGTGTTGGAGCTTGTAAACATTATTTGCATATTCAGTTATCAGTCCTGAATACTCCCAACTCATTGATTCCACAGCTGCATACCTTTGCCCTGATGTGCAAAAGAAGCATTCCCAAACCCACGGAATACCTAACGAAAACAAAGAACTAGAGGCAAAGCAATGCAGCAGTTACAAGTCCTTCTGAGTACAAAAAGCTCCTCTGTGTACATCTATTCCATTGTTTCTATTGTCACAGTACCTGCCACCTTGGTTACAGATAAATAAAAAACTAATCCATCAAATGCCTACACCTGTAGCATCAAACATGGGAATGAAGCAGGGTTCTTTGACTAATAGAGCTTCCCTGCTCTGTTTTTGACAGCCTTCTTATTGCACATCCCTGCGCAGCATCCCAGTGGGTGACACTGCATAACCCTATCCATGATGAGATTACTGCTATCAGTAGGCCTTTGAGGGGCCTGCCATCACATCATTCACATATTAGCAAACTCAGACAGTTGCTGTAATGTGGCTGGAGGAAAACCACTCTCTCATGGTCCTGGGAAAACTGTCTCATTGCACTGATAACCGAAGTCTGCTCAAAGAGAGGAACTACCCAACAGTGGACTCTTTTCTTTAATGCTTTCAGTGCAATTTGAGGGAAAATGAAAAGTAAAAAAACTGAGTGATGATAGCAGATGCAGTTAAAAGAGTCACAGACAGCCTGATTAGATTATCACAAAAACAAAGAGCATAAATCAAAAGGTGTCCTGTTGGATTTATACCAGCATCAGTGTGAGTTAGTGTGGGACTCAGTCTTATATCCAGGATGAGTTGGTTGTGGACACTCATAAAGTGCATACTCATGCCCCTCCTGTACTTTCAGTTTACTATCTCCATACCACAGTTTGACACCTATTATTTGTAATCACTTTTCATCAGGGCACCACAATGCTTTTTCCCTGCCTTTGCTCCAACCTTCTTGCAGCAAAGGAGGACAATAGGAGACACTTCCATTCTGTCAGAAATGGGATTCTTACTGGGATACAGGTGCCAGGCATGGATTCAGCTCTGAATATATCCACCTTTGAGAAAGCAAAGATCTTAGTTCATTGACTTTCAGATCTGAATACAGAAAATAGAAAGTTCAAAACATTAGTGTACAGTATATGAGTATGGTGTCCTGAACTGACAGAGATCCTTATGGACAGAGACCCTTACTGTACAATCTGTTGTACAGATTGCATCTAATTGATTTCTTGGAAGTTCAGAATTGTCTGTATCAGAAATTGAAATGATAATTGTATTTTTAACTTACTTTTCAAGTGCCTTGGAAGAAACTCACAGAATCACAGAATTAACAAGGTTGGAAAAGACCACTGAGATCACCCAGTCCAACCTATTGCCTAACACCATCCCATCAACTACATCGTGGCACAACTCATTCTGGTTTTTGACAACCCCTTTTGTGTGCAGGTTTCATAAGATGCAGAACATTCACACTAACACCATGTACAACACTTAGCAACATAAAACCATTCTTTGCCACAAATTTCCAGTCTCTTCTTTCCTAACTTGCCCAGCCCTAAATGAGCACAGGATCAGCTCTGGCCAGAGCTGACTTAGCTTTAAATACATTTCTACACTTCTCCGGCTGCCAGCCAAGCTCAACTTATATAAGGAGAAATGCTGCTATTGTTGTACATGGTTCTTTGGCGAGTCAGTGAGTCCCCTTGTTTTGTGGTTCACTTGTACAAATTCTGTATAGAAGGAAGTTTATCCTCATTACTTCTGCAAAAGGTCATGAAACTGACTTTTAATTTCTCTTTAGCTGACTGACCATGACTGCTCTTGTCCCAGACAAAAATTGGGAGTGCGTGCTACATTCAGTGATTTCAGGCACCTCATTTCTTTTCCTCGAGCTTCAGTCCAGTGAAGCAATCAAACAGATATGATTTAGGGTTCACTCCAGGCACATACAGGAGGTTCATGCTGAGGCTGTAGCAAGAGTTACTGTAATGGCAGCTGAAATAGAGCTATTCCTATCAGCCTTAGGAGTCAAGCCCCTGGCTTGGAAGTAATCCATGTCATGCCAAAACACAAATGAACCTCTGTAAATTTCACCCATCACAGTGACCCTTTCCTCCACAAGAACCCAGAGAGCTGAAGGATTAACACATAGGAAGTCTGTGGCAGCAGACCATTAGGGAAGCGTTAGAGAGGCTATTTGGTCACACACACAAATTGGTTCACTACAAGCTGGACACAAATTCATCACCTTGGTGATCTCTCAAATGCCACATGGTTATGATTTCTTTATTGCCAAAAAAAAGGTCAGATTTATTCTTGGTATAATCCTTGTGGTCGAGCACATGCAATCCAAGAATGACTTTGGCCCTAATCCTTTGCTAGTGGTTAATGCTTTACATCAGAGTCAATGATGTTATTTGCATTTCCAAGAATCAAAGATTGGGTTTATTTGTGTCCAATTCAACTGCGCACTATTTGAAGTACACAAAATGCTTATTCACATGGGACTAGGCTTTGGGTACTTCTTTAACACCAAGTATAGAAACCAGCTCTGTTTCTCACAGTAAATGGCATATCTTTGATATAATGAATTTGGTTATCTCTGTACTTTTCCCAAGGAATTATTATAGCTCACTATCCAGTCTATTGTTAATGTCCATGCAGATTAATATTGTTATCTTTGCTTTCACCATTTCAAAATATTTCTGCCTCTCTTTGCCTTATCCTATTCTGTGTTTCACGATGAAGTTTTCTGCCCTTTCAGTAGAAGCATGCAAAAAATTGATCCAGCAATCAGCACAACTGAGAGCATGAAAACCTTCAGGAAGGGACTAAAAAACCAAAAACCTATTCCCTTGGCCGCTCCTAGATCTGTTATGTCTAATATTACAGACATAATAAGCAACTTTTATGTTTTTCATATCTAAGAAGGAAAGCTATGGAAACTGCGGGGCAAAACATCTTTCATGGAAGGAACATTATGAGCAGAGAGAACTGACAACTGATATCAGTTCATGTACATCAATAATAAAAAGGTTTGTTCACCAGTCTACTATATTGATCAGGCTGGAATGAATTTGCTTTGTTAATATCCCAAGTTTTGACGTTTATCATTTCTGGTTGGAGCAGAGTGCTGATGACATCAAGGTCTTGGGTTCAATCCCACATGGGCCATTCACTTAAGAGTTGGACTCGATGACCCTTCTGGGTTCCTTCCAATTTAGAACATTCTGTGATATAGTCTGTCATATATTCTGTGATATTCCCTGGTGCTGACTGTGTACGCTGTAAAAGAAAGGCCTTAATTTTCTCTTGGAAGAGCTGTTAACTTCGGCTCATTTTTAGTTTTTCTTGGCTAAGGCAAGTCACCTAATGATTATATGTTTTGGGGCAGTGATGAAAAGTGGACCTGAATGAATCATGGAGCTAAAACTCTTCTATGAATCACAATGTTTTAACTAAGAGTGAGTCATGCTAGGATGGAAACAGCTGTACTGAGCCTCTCCAGTTTCTTTGTCAGAAGAACTCTTGGGAAGAGCACGTCATCACGCTGCTCCCCTACAGCAGGGGTTCGGAGCTTTGGGCAGCAGGGACATGGCTGGTCCTGCCAATGCTGCACAGGAGGAGCAGCACAATGAAGCATTTACATCTCTGATAGTGGAAAACTGCTGGAATAAGTTAGGCCGAATGTTTATTGGAAGCACATCCTTGTATGGCATCTAAGAAGTAATCCTAAGAGCTGCAATTTTCTGCATCCTGTAGTGCTGCCGGATACTCGGTCCTGGCAAGTGATGCCCGGCATGTTAGATTGTTGTCTCTGACAGCTTTGCGTGGTTCAGGAAACAAAAAGGAGACTGAAAGCTTTCTGATAAGGTCCGCTAGGGATTAACCTTTTTTCAACCCCTCTTCTCACCATAAACAAGTCACATTGCAGATGGATGCCCTCTAACTGCAGTTGTTTAATCTGTCTGCATGGACATGGACAACACACAATGTAGACCAAAGAAAGGCACACTGGCCTTTCATCCCATTTTTACCTTTTGAAAAGATCCCAGCAGTGGACCACAGAACCCAGCAAGTCCTATGAGCTCGGCCATGATATAGCAACATATCACATCAACCCTCTGGAGACAAGACATAGTCTTTAAATACATCTTTCTTCATCCCAGCTCCAGGATTTGCTGAAGATGCAAAGATCATCATATGACTCTTATTGGAAATATCCATCTAATCAGATAGTGATTTTCAGGAATTATTTCAGATTTTTCATTGCTGTAGAATGAGGCTGGAATGATACTTATTCAACTGATATAATTCCAATGTTCAATGTGTCTGGCCTAAGGACCAGATATGTTCAGAGCTAACTCTATGAACACAACCTTTTTTCATGGAACAGACTGCCCTCCCCTCGCTGTGTTTCCCCTAACTTGCTCAAATAGTATGAGTAGCATTGCTTTCCATGTCAGTTATTGAAATGGAATAACTAAAGACTCAAAGGAAAATAAAATAGCTCACTAAATGTGTCCATCATACATCCTGAAAGAGTCACGACATTATGACAATAAACGGGTTGGAAGTTGATCCCTCTCTGTTTGTAAGCTTTGTACAATTAAGGGGGTTTTTAGTTATAGTTTATTTAATGTTATTATCTCAAAATCTTCTCTTATAGAATTTTTTTTCATTCTAAAATACGACATTATCATACTGTTGTGAGTAGTCTTTGGTTTTTGACTGAATCAGCCCATTGCCTAGGTAACCATGCCAATCAAAAGAACCAGCCTTTCCACAAGGACTACATAACATTTCATGCTTTTGTATAGACTTATCAAGGAGAAACGTTCAGAGAGGGCCATATAATTTACTGACTACTCTCAGTTTGTCCAATGCCATACACGTGTGCCCAGAACCATTAAGATTTCAGGTCTAAGCCTTCTTGTAAAGCATTGCTGAAATGTGTGTTCCTTCTCTCTGCCTTCATGGGCCTTTACCTCTGGCATGGTACAGAAAAACCTTCTTCAATAAGACTTCCTTTCTGAGTCTGTTTGAGATGAATCCTCAATTAAGTCTTCCCTTTTTGTCCCTGCAGCTCTTCCTTGCATCTCGTAGGATTCCGATAATCACCCCAGTAATTCCCCACTGACTTCAGTCCAGAATCAGATGCAATTGAAGGGATGTTTTGCAAAAGAGCTTCTGTTTTTAAAAGTGCAAAAAGAACAATGTCTCTAAGCTGCTTTTTGAAGCTTCTATCTATTCTACTTGTTGGCTTTTGCATCCTGTGATCGGCTTGATTCAAAGCTTGTTTTAGCCATACTATCAGCTGCTCTCTGACACTGCTCTGCTCTCTGCTATTGATTTATATGTCAGTGGCAGTCATGTTTCTTGTTTCTGCACCAAGCCTTAAAACAAATTACCAAAGGAAGCCAGTGCTATATCTTAGTATTGTAGGTGGTTATAAGTAAAAGTTTAAGAGGCTTTGCTTTAACATTCTTCTGCCTTTCCAAACCAGTCTGCTTTCCATGCAGGTACAGTAGTTTGAATGACTGTTTCAAACTTTCAGTAATGGCACTGCTTTTTGTGTAAGCCACACTGTCTTGTAAAGCAGTATTCAGAGCAATAACTCCAGGATGCAGCTGAACCAAATTTGCCACTGCCACCTTCATCCATAGGAACAAATGGCCTAAAAGAAACTTATAGAACCATAGAATGAAGTCAAGAAGAAATCAAGAAACCATCTAGTCCCCTGCTGGCATTCTCATTATGCTGACATCATTTGTGGCAGATGGAAAAGATTTGTTCTCTCATCCTAAAACCTTGTCATGAATGTAACTATCCTGCTCAATATTTCTCCTAAAAGCTAATCTAAATGTCCCTTACTATAATTTAAGATAATCTTTCTTTTTTGTTCCCAGGCAACACATTCTTTTTGTCATTGAATCTGGAACACCCAGATATTTTCACATGTTTCACAGACACTTCCAGAATTTCTCTCTCTTTAACATTAGTCTTCTCTGAAACAGGATGAGTGTACAGAGTGTATCTGTTCTTCCCTGCTCTCCCCTAGCATCTCTTGAGGAAATCTTATCTGGATGTTTGCTACTCCTCATACAACTGACCATTTAATTTGTGCAGTTCATTGTACATTTTCAAATTCTTGGTTATTTCTCTGTGATCTACTTATGTTAGACATATTTCCTCAGCAGAATAAACCAACAGACTTACATAAGGTGTGTGAACTGTATAGCTGAGTTTTGGGGGGCTCTTTCTCCTGCTGCAGCAATTAACCAAGGATGTGTTCCTGCTATCAGACAATTTGTACACTGTAATAACACAGATGATGGGGTAGGTATCTTCATATGTAAATTACAAGAAATGCCAAGTCATTTCTTGAGGTTCTTTGCATAGTTCCATGTTCATCTACAAGTGATTCGAAAATTCTTATTTTTACACCTTTACAGCCTTGAAGCTGGTTTTAATTGTCTTTGTAAATTCATCCAGCAGAAGGAGCAGGCAATGAAATCCTGCTTTTATGGTACCATCATTTAGAATAGGTGGTGTAATTGACTTGAGGACTAAAACAGGTCAATGCTCCTTCATTGACCCTAAAGCCAAGCAGCACAGCATTACTGTCCTCCACATGGATAAAATTCCCATTACCAGGAGAAGAAAAAGAGGGTGGCATCGTATAAGGTGCAAAGTGAGATGGGTCTGTGGTGGGGTCATATCAGAACAATGCCTGTGGGAGGTAGCTGGTGCAGACCACACCATGAGCTGGTCTGCAGTAATGGTCAAATATCAACAACTCCTGGCCACTACTTCAGCTAATCCCAGTCTCTGAATAACATATTTGCTTAGATGTGGCTGGTAATTCCTTCAGGTCTAGCCCAGGCTATCAAGGAATGTTGCATCACATTTATCGATGTGTTGCATTTTTTGATCAGTGAAATGTGTTACAGCACTTGAGCTTAAATATCCCCTTCTATAACCTGAAGTAAGGGAAGCAAGGTAAAAGATAAAACATCTGTAAAAGCATGGCTGAACCAAAAGGTCAAAATTGCTTGTTATGTGAAAAAGATTGGCATTATATACCAACTAAATCAATTTTCCAACCCCACTCGCTCTCCTTATCCCCAAAGAAGTCTGTAGATGGTTAAATTTAGCTGCAAGAAATTGTCTTGCAGACTAGTCTTCATGATTAAATGAAGTTCTTTGATTAGGAGTGCAGAAAAAAAATTAGGATGAGTATCGCCAGAGTAAAAATGGAAACACAAGTTAGATTGTGGAATGAGTCATCTGTCAGAAGTATGTAAACTAAAAGCAAGAGGAAACCCAGAATAGCTCTTTATGAGAGAAAACATCGTAGGGACTGAAATCTATCTACACAACTATCAGAGTAAACTACCGGAGATTTGACACACTTTGGCTCATATTTTTGTAAGCTTTAGAAGTACTTAAAAAAAACCAACTAAAACTTCCAGATTTTCTGCAAAATTATAACAATATCCAAAGACAAAAAAGAAACAAAGGAAACTTTCATCAATTACTTATAAGAAAAACATTCCAGATCAGACCACAGCCGATATTTTGTTATGATTGAACAAGATGTTTCCTCTTCAGATAAAAAGCACTATAGGAAATGATAACAGATATGATTTTTACAGCAGTTAAAAACCTTTCAGTTATTCACCTTCATGGAACAAGCTTCTTTACTGACTGCTTGACAGGTATGGGAAATTGATGGATCATTCAGGAAATTCCACCCAGGCAGACACCATATGTCATAAGATGCACTAATTTCTACCCTCAGTGCTTGGCTCATCTTGCCTGTCACATGCAAAATGTTGGCAATCCTCAGTGGAAATTGTTTATCTTCATAAAATTATGTAACTTTCGATAAATTTAGCATTTGCAACACATAAACAAGTGGCTGAGATAGTGCATGGCTAAAGCAAACCCACCATATGCTCTCTTTTAAAGGCAAGCTGTACAGTCATAGATGCAGTAAGCACAATATCAACACTGTCATGAAGTTTTTATTCTACATTTTTGGGAAGACTCAGCATCCAGGTTACTAACGAGGCCTCCTTTTGCCACTGCCCTGGATCATTCCCGATCCCTTAAATCACTATAAATTGCAAACAGTATCACTATTACATGTGTCTATTACAAAATTAAAATAAAATAAAAAAAAAAACAAAACAAAACACAAAAAACCAGTCTCCCAGTTGTGTCTTTCTAAATTTTCCAACTAAACTGGTACTGTATAGTAATTTTCCACCATTTAAGACAAGTAATTTCCGTATCTATTTGGAGACTCCAGATTTTTGTTAATGCAGTTTCAGATAGACATTCCACAGTTTGAGACTGTGCTTCTTCTTTGCTTTTCAATTCATAGCATTTCATTCTCCAGAAGAAAGAAAAATTTCTTCTAACTGACATAAATCAGACCTTATGAAAAATATAGCCTACAATCTACTAAGAGAGAGAAATCATCAACCAAATCAGTTCTGAGCCTTGTCATTTTTATCAGAGAAAAAGTTTATACTTTTTATTTTCCCTCTGGAGGCTGGTACACATGAAAGATGAATTAGTTCAATAAAAACTTCAGTGGAGAATACTTGTTCTTTCACTCAAATGCAAGATCTTTGGGTTTTAAAGTCTAAAATAAAATTCTGCTGATAGCTTCAGTAAGAAAAGTTACCAAAGAATAACCCAAATCCAGGAAAAAACCATCCACATGTGCCTTTAACTAATTTCCAAGTCTTTCCTAGGAGTCTAATTAATGAACTTTGGGAGTTTTTTTATTATGTCTGAAGCAGCATTATAAGAGCAGCTCCTACTCCCTTGCAGACGACAATGCTCATCTGGGCTTGTCTCTAGGCCATCTTCACTTTGTAGCATGTCTCTATGATTTAGCTTGTACGGATAAAATTAAATCCTTCAGACCATGTGCTGCTTAGGGCCTGAATGAGTCTAAAACTTGATAATCTGATAGTGCAGATTCATTTCTGACCTGCAGCTGATATCAGCAGATCTAATTCTGATTCCTGTGCCTGAACACTAGGCTATCAGTCACAGGTATTGTATTATTAGTACCCCGGTTAATAATGGAAGTTATCAACCTGTCTGTGTGTGCCTATGAAAAATCAGAGTCTGCTTTGGAAAACCTGGTGCCCTGCAAGGCCTGTGTGTGACAGCAGCAGCATGCCACCATCACATATAGAGATCATGGAATATCACTGAAGCCCTGGGACGTATAAAGGGGGAAAGGGAAATGACCATAATTAACCTTCAACTACAGCAAAAACTGAGCTGTTTTTGAGGGGTTTTGTCATTTTTGAAATTCAGCTTCACTCCTGGAGGGAACCTTAACACCACCTTCTGAAATGCTCTGTGATTGACATCTGTGGGGAGGGAAAAAGGTGTGAAAAGTCAAGGTATTCATCATTCAGCAAGATAAATGTTGCTTTCAAAATGGATTCATTGTAGTTCTCTTCTTCCGGTATCAGTGAACACAGGCTTAAGTTTGTTAAGATAACACAGAATACAATTCACTGGAAAGCACAAAAATGTAGAGATCTTTTCCATCTTTTGGTTCTATCGAATAGCAAAAATCCCAGAAAGATCTGCTGGTATTCACATATAGAATCAAAACTGGAATAAAGCCTGAATATAACACAGACCTGGGATGTGGTCCTTCCTTGCTGAAATCATGATAAGTAAATTGGTGCTGGAGTTCTTGCTTCTTTGTACTTCCTAACAGCTTCAGTGAAGAAAAACACAATCCCAGGGAAGACTTAGAGGAAGACTTATGGTTCCAAACAACACTAAACATTGTATATGGCATTGATGATGGGATACATGTAGCACAGGGTATGCCTGGAGATGACAGATTATTGCTTTGTTTTTAATGCTTTGAAGAACTTCTCACACATTCTTGCAAGTCCAGCCCAGTATCTCCACCAGAACCTGGTATAAGACTTCTAGGGAGAGAACATGGTCAATGAGATCTAAAATGTTCTGTCAAAGATTTACTTTTATCCCACTTAAAAGCCTATAATTACTGTCTCTTGCAAACTTCAGTGGCAGGGTGTTTTGAAAGCTGTAGTGCCAGGGTATCCACTGGAAAGTGCTTTATTCCACCCAATGCTAAACATTATCTTCATCTCTGCCTCAGCATCTCTGTATCTCCCAATCTTTGGATTCAGGTACTTTCAGATGCTGTTTCAGTAGCAATGTAGATGGTGCTAGTATTTCTTTTCTTAGTGCAGGATTAAGCTTCTGAAGAAATAGTTCATTGTGTGATATGATCCATTCTCGTTATTTGGTCAGAGAGCAAGGGAATTTTTTCACTGTTTTATGACAGTTTCTGAGATACCAATGGGTCCTAAAATTGGGAACTGACATGTTGTCTGTGAGCCTTGAAAGTATTTCCTTTTGGGGGGCAAAAGGAAATGCAAATATTAAAAAAGCATACATAACATATATGATACAGGAATTTGATCTACAATATTTAGACATTTGTTATAATAAGCTTCTAGAAAGAAAAACATTCATTAGTCTTCTCCAGAAAAGTTCACATACTGAAATTTTGGACTTAATACCAATCAACTTACTATCAGTCTGGTATTTTAAATCTATGGGAACATTGCTAAGGGCAAGATTTCTCCTTACCCAGGTGAGGTTCTTCAATAGGATGCTATTTCAGCCACTCCCCTTTATTACCTTTCTCATTAAAATTATCTCTTAATGTGTATCCTAAAGCTTTTGATTCATAGTTTCTGGCCAATGCTTCTTATCACATCACCCTCTGACAATTTTCTTCTTTGTATTTACTGTTACTGTGAAGCTATATATAAACTATCATTCCAGAATTTTCATTTTAATAGATGATGTAAATTTAGCTCAATTCATGTCCCCACTTATAATTTTTACTCTAACACTTTTATCTCTTTTTTCACCCTTTGTATTTCTTTGCTTCTCTGCTGCCGTCCTAAATGGTGCCATTCTTTTGATGACAAAACATATTTTTACAAATGACAGAAGAAAATGAAGAAGAAAAGGCATTTTTTTAAACTCCCACTTTTTTCTTTACAAAGTCAGAAAGATTAAATATAAAATCTCTAGTTCCCTTTTCTACCTGTGGTTTTTCCTATTTTTGACCACCAGGAAAGATCATAAATTGCCCAAGAGTTATGGAGCTTATAATA
This sequence comes from Serilophus lunatus, assembly GCA_013399895.1. Lineage (NCBI taxonomy): Eukaryota > Metazoa > Chordata > Aves > Passeriformes > Eurylaimidae > Serilophus > Serilophus lunatus. The sequence continues at coordinate 23,390 of VXBA01004285.1, forward strand.
GTATTTGCTCTCTACAGCGGCTCTGTTTTATACTCATTAAGTTTTCCTTTCCAGAACATTTCTTCAGAGATAATGGCGCAAAATCTAACAACAATAAAAACCACTGTGGGAAAAATTGAATAGTCCAAGGATGCTGTTTTCAGCATATCCTTCAGAGATATGCCCAGCAAAGGTCTGTGGTAGCTTAACATTGGTGTCATCAAAGATGAAAGTTTGTCTGCATTTAAAAAATTCAGTGTTCTCAGCAAAGCTACTCTTTCCCACATGCATTTTTATGTGAACTTGTTCACTAGCTTTGCCAGTATTTTTGTGTCCTGATACAGTTAAAGCTCCTCATGAAAACACTGATATCTCTCACCTCTGTTCTTACCAAATAGCAGTTGTTCTGTGGGAAAATGACATATATCAGAGATATCTGCTTTCCATTGCTTTTTCCTCTGTAGTCCAGATTATTACTGTGTTAAGCATACATATTTTTATGGGTTTTGTGTGCTGGAAGGTCTTTTGGAGAACCTGTGGATTTTTCTCCCGCTTATGAGGTCCCACTGTCTGCTGGGGACAGGAATCTGCTTCTGTGCCAGGATTCAGGATTTTTCTTCTCTTCTGTTATCAGAGAGGAATATGGGGATGTGAAACAGGAGGAACAAGAAACATCAGATAATTTATCTATAAGTCTTGTCTATTCTTAGTTTTTGATTTCCAGATCCATAAGAATAATCTATTTCTTATGTTTTATTCATGTTCATGCTAAGTTCAAAAAGAAAGAAAACGTCAGAACTGAAATAAACCTGTTTGTTCTCCACAATCTGAAATCCTTTCTCTCCCCTGAGTACTCACCAGGCTCCACAGTGTATCACATTACACTGTGTATTTCACTGTATTCTCCTCTGCAGCAACTATCAATTCATCTGCAGAATTCACAAATGGGAAGCACATAATATTGTTATATTGATAAATAAATAATAGCTAATCATGAAGTGAGTTGAAAATATGTATCCCTTCACTAGGAAGCCTGTGTACAATACTAAAGTTGAGAAAGGGTTCCAGTTTTGGAGAAAACTGACTTTGGTTTTGGTGTATTATGTCCTTGTTTGTCCCATGATCACAAGTACAAACCTTGCAGCAGTGAATCGTGGAATTATATAATAGTTTGAGTTGGAAGGGACCTTAAAGATACAATTCCAACCACCCTGCCATGTGCAGGAATACCTTTCACTATATGAAGTTGCTCAGAGCTCCATCTAAATTGGCCTTGAACATTTCCTGGGATGGGGCAGTCACAGCTTCTCTGGTCAACCTCTTTCACTGAATCTGCACAATGCCCATGTGATAGAGTAAAAACTAAGAAAAATGTATAGCAGTGAGTAAAAAAATGAGGTTAAAGCACCTCCAGGCAGACCCTAGTTCAGCATTGCCAAAAGTAACCCCTTGCCTAATTTTAGTAGGGTGTCTATGCTTTATCTGTTGTATTGCAAATACTGACCTGAAATGTACAGTTGACTGACAGTCTCTTAATTACATGCCATTAATACATCTTTAATCAGCCTCATTCCTGATTTGAAAAAAAAACCAACATGAATTAAGTAGCTTTCCCCTGTAGCACTCACCACTATTCACTATATCTGTCCAGGAATGAATACTAATTACTATGAAGTAAGTTAATAAAATAGTTTGACCTTTAGTATGGTATGTTGTGGTTAACTCCAGCAGAAGATAGAGGCCACTTTGTCTAAAAAGAAGGGAACAGAACTTCTTTACTGCGCAGTGACCAAGCACTGGGAGAGATTGCCCAGAGGGGTTGGACGGTCTCTCTCACTGGAGATATTCCAGAACCATCTGCACGCAATCCTGTGCAATGTGCTCTAGGATGACCCCACCTAAGCAGGGAGGCTGGACCAGATGACCCACTGTGGTCCCTTCTAATCTGACCCATTCTGTCATTCTGTGGTTGTGGAAATACACTCAAGGCGAGGAAATGTGCTTTGCTATGAGTTATACAACACCTGACTCGGTGAGACCTTGTTGATATTGAGGATGTGCAGATGAACTGAAACAAAAACACTGTAGTTGTATAATTTATTGACTACCTACAATCCAGCAACCAATTAACTTTATCTTTTCTCTGACTTTCTTTGATGTTCACTAGTTAAGGATACGCCAATTTTTACGTATTTATATTCTTGTAGATAATAGAACTCTTCTCCTTAATCTTCTCCTTAATCTGTTATCCTGAGGATCTTGGTTGATATAGAATTTTTTATTAACTCTCTCCATATGTACAGAGACATTGAACTTCCCAGAAGCATTTTTTTTTAGGTTTTAAGGGGTTTTGTGATGTGTTTCACAGCAGGCAAAAATAAAACAAAATCAAAAACTCCATTTTTGTTCAAATTATGGCTGTGGGAGAGTAACAAGTTTGCTTACTTTAATTTTGTTCACAGTCCTCACTAAAGGGTTTGTTCAGATATTCCTTGATTGTCAGGGAGATGCTGTAGAAATGAGCATTGCCTGTGTGGCCTCGAGAAAGTAAATGCCTTCATGCTTTGTTCTGAAAAATGCTGTCATTTGGATTTGAACCAAATGGCTTCACAGGGAAAACACTTCTGCCTTCTGCCAAAGAAGACTGCAAACAAACACCATGGTTGAAATTCATCTGAGTAGGGAGAAAGGTAATCTCCTTAACCGTGTTCTTCTGAAAGCTTTATGCACAATACAGAGTAACAATTGCACGCTTCTCTCTCATTTAGTTCTGAATGTCTTTCTTAGTTCTTGGAAATACTAATTACGAGGTTTTATTTAATTGTTTCCCTAAGTGCATTACAGATCCTAACTGATGATTTTTGATTTTGGACTTTGAGGACATAAAGCCTTTATGACCCCAAGTAGATTGTAATCCTTGCTGCTTATACATCCACAGCCACAACAAAAAGATCACTAAATGAGAATAAAAACCTTGTCAGTTGTATTTTTCACAGCTGAGGAACCTAGAGAGACTACAGTGCTGATGATCAATCAGTGCTGTGCCTTACACAAAGGTAAAGGGTGGGAAGATGATCCCACTGACCCTGCACATCTCCATAACCACTTGGACGGGATGGCTGTAATTACCCCACCAATTAGCTAATGAGTGGTAGGAGCTCAGATAAATGAACTGTCACAACATGCAACATTGTAAGCACTGCTTGTTTTTTCCAAAGGCATAATTCTGACCCGGGTTTCTATAGTCTCACTTCAACAGAGGTCCGGTTTTACACCAATGTTCAAGATTTTAAAAATCCATCTTCCATCATATGTTCTATTGAGTGAGAAAACAGGCTGACTGGCACTTTTATTACTACATTCTCCATGTCTCGATGAATAAATCCAACACAGACATCTTTCACAGGACAGCATGATGGTAAAACATAGTGGAGTTTCTCCATGACCACTTTTATGGAAAGAGAAAACAGGGACGGAAAGCAAAAAAGCCAGTTTTGCAGAATATCATTTTCAGTTCGCTCCAGAATGTCATTACTGTAAAACAAATGTGAGTTGGCAAGCATCTGTTTCTTAGCAGAAAATTGAAGTATTTTGTTGGGGCTGTGGATAGTTTAATATCTGTGAGAAATCAGCGGCAGGAGGTATGGAAGAAGGAAAAAATTGCTATAGAGCTCGTGCAGAGAAGCAGGATTGGCTGTGCCTGCTTAGAATTCAGAGCAGAACTTCTGAATTCATACTAACATTAGGAGCTTTGAGACATCACACCTCAGTAGTCAAATTTTATTCCACATCATAAGAATTTAGCCATCTAAAAATTAAGCTAAACTTGGCCACAACTGAGAAACTTTACCCTCTGCTTTCCCATTTTTTTCTTTTGAGAAGAACAAAACCAACCAATTAACCTCCTGTTAAAGGGATCACATGAATATCCCTGGATCAAAGAATATGGGTCAACATTAAAAAGCGAAATCAAGGCAACTGTGGCAACAAGTCAAATGAATAGAATAGCATTTGACAGCCTGAACTGGAAAATGGCAACTAGTGCCAGCATGGGAGAGTTAGCCTGTTCTGCCATATTCTTAGATTATATAATAAAATAGCATAAATAGAAAGAAAAGCAAATGTAACCACAGGACCAGAATAAATATGAGATCAATAAACCATTCCACACTTAAAAGATCTCACTCAGGTGACTTCAGCACATTAAAAGGCAGCAGTCCGTATCTTGTGTTAATCTGAAATAAGAATAACTACAAAGAGCTGAATCTGATCCAAGAACAAAACTGTCCTTTCCCTTATATTTATGCCCCTTACCCATGTTTAGTACCCAGATCACAGATCTAGCATGACCTTTATACTGCAGAGTTGGAAGGCTGCTAAAACATCTTCCCAGACAGAGCCTTCTCTTCTCCAGACTGAACAGCCTCCAAATCTGTCATCCTGTCTAGAGGTGCTCCAGACCTCTGATCATCTTTGTGGCCTCCTCTGGACTCATCCAAAAGGTCCACATACTTCTTACGGGAAGATGGGGTCAATTCTCAAGCCTGTCAAGATCCCTCTGGATGGCATCCCTTTCTTTCAGCATGTGAAATGGACTACATAACTTGGTGTAGGGTGATGAGGGTGTGTTTGACCACCCAATCTCACTGCCCATGTTGCCAACAAAGATATTAGACAGCACTGGCCCCATAAATGTAAAATGCATTACAGTTCTTTGTAGCTATGACTGAATTTCAGCCTTCTTTTCACTGCAGACTTTTTTTTTAATTATTATTTTCTGTTTACTTCATAGTCAAAAATACACAACAATTTTTTTTTTATCTGTCAGACAGAAAACGAAAACTCAAATATGAATATTCCCAGTCTTACTGGATTGATGTTCATCAGTATTCTCATGCTAAAGTCAAATTATAACTAAAGTAAAAGGTTGCTAAATAGGGGAGCATTTAGGACTGGGATTTGCTGTTTTGTATAGTACCTAGAGAATTGCCTATCTGCACCTCCTGAAAATATTCTTTCATTGTGGAAGAAAAGCCCTTTCAACAGAGGAAACATGCAAACAAATGAGTCTAGGGAGGTCACTGGTGTTACTTTTTTCTGGTATAGTTAGTTGATGATAAAAGCCTACAAGAATAAATTGTTTGTACATAAACTTTTGCTGATGGCCAGAAGCTAATGCCTGTTTAATCTTTTGGGTGTCAGATTCCTTTGCAAATTCAATCTCCCTGGTACAGAAGTTTCTCACTAAAGGAGGAAGGAAGCAATTGGGAAGCAGGTATGAGTTTATACCCTGGACTTTGAGCTATTTCACAGTAAAGAGGAGCTTGCTACTTATCTTCAGCAAGAACTTTGGGTTCAGGGGAGGTCCTAGGCATCTGATTCCCAGTTCCCATCTTCAAAGGAAGATTCAAAAGTCAGACCAAGCCCATGAGAATATATGCAGATTAGACTGCAGCTGGATTGCCCCTGTGTGGGTCCAGCAACATGGACACACTCTATCTCAGCACTAGCTGTGGATTGCCAGGACATCTCCAGGATGACTGACAGAAACTCTGGAAAGGCCACTGATGCAGTGGGGCTCCACAAAACAGTCTGAACCCTGGCCCCAGATGCCCAGACCAAGGACAACATCAAAACTGTGCTATGACATTTTCATCCCTAGTTTCTAGTCTCCCTTTCCACAGTGGGTGGGTGAGTGAGCCCTGCACTTGTCAGCAGCAGGGGAATAAATGAATTTTCCTCATGTCCAGTTTTCCTGAAATCATAATTGGCAAGAGATACCCTTGTCTTTATTTTGATCTATGGGCTTTTTAATCCTAATTTTTTTCATCAATTTGAACTGGGGAGTGAGCAGCTGAGGGCGTGTTTGGCTGTGACTAGGGCTAACCCCCCACAGTACTCAGGGAGGTGACAGAAGCGACAGTCTTATTCTGTCCCTGTATGCAGACGGGATGTGGCCAGGAAATTAGTCGGGAGTGAAGAGACCAAAAACACAAGCTGACTCCACAGTTTTGAAATCCACCAGAAGCAGAGGTACAGTTCAAAACTGTCCACGGAAAATAGTGAACAGTCATTTTCACATTCACTTTGAGAAGTTTCCTGAGGAATATTCTTCATACAGATGTTCTTTCATCAAGAGCACACTCCTCCCAATTTCTTCTATTTCCAGGGCTATCAAAGTGTTTAATTTTTTATACCAGATCTTCATCCAGAATATGCCAATTGAATGTTGAAAACACGTCAAGAACCTCATGGAGTTCCTCCTGTCCACAGCTTCCTCTTGGATTTCAGAGCGCTGCAGGATCTTTCTCCATGTTTTCAACATCCAGGCCACCAGATGCAGAGGTACTGTGCCAAGTTTTGGGATTAAATAATAGATTGTCTGAAGGGAAGACGACATGGAGACATTTTCTAAGGTAAGAAATGAGATAAACTTCACCTGTGCCTTTGGAAATTTCTCCACCTGGGGCTTTCAAGCTTATGTGACATGTTGGATTAATGGATGTGCATTTCAAAAGTTGTTATTTCTCCTCAGTAGTCTCCTAAAGAGCTCTCTACTGCTTTCCCCTTGTTCTCAAATGCATTTCACCTTTTGGGCATCTTGGGCAGAAGATTATTAAGGGCTGGCAGCTTGGAGCACTCCCAGGATGGCATTGCTCTTGCCCACGCCTGGAATATTGCTTAGCAACACTGAGGAACATTCATTGCACATCCTGCTATTTATGTTTCATGCATCACATGTTGACTTTTCTCTCCTGTTTCCAAGTTCTTCAGATGGAATGACTGAATGTTAGATGCCCAAATAGTGACGGACAAACAGAAGCCCCTGCAAACTAAGCAGGTAAATGATTTCACCTGCTGTGAGACCCCTGTCAATTTTTCCTGATTGTTTTTATGGAAAGTTGCAGCATCAGATTAAAAACAAATATATGCTCATTGTTAAAGTAATGTTATATTAATAGATACAGGTATTAGAGAAAGAATGCTCTCAACCTCTAAAGCTGATAATGATCCACCCAGAGTGTTTTTTCACACAGTAAACCATCACATTTTCTACAAGGTCATGCCTTCATTTCCCTTTTGGCATACTCCAAAAGATCTCCTTGACCTTTAGTGTCCATCTGTTTTATTGATACAGCTGTATTGATACTAATATTACTCACATGGACTTACACACAGAATTACACACAGAATTAATAAGGTTGGAAAAGACCATGGAGATCATCAAGTCCAACCTTTACCTAGGTTATCAACCTACCCAACATCAGTCTAACATCTATACCATCTAAACCACTTAAACCATCTAAACCATACCACTAAGTTCATCATCTAACCTATCCTTAAACACATCCAGGGATGGTGACTCCACCACCTCCCTGGGAAGCCCATTCCAGTGGGGGATCACTCTCACTATGAAAAAGTTCCTCCTGATATCCAACCTAAACTTCTTTCAAGGAGGCCAGCTGACTGAGAAAGACTGGAAATGACTGGTTAAGAAGGGGGCACAAGTGGCTAAAGGTGATCAAAACCACCACAAAAGTGACTGCTGGCAAGGTAATATTTTCATACTTTTGCTCTTCCAATTTTTCTACATCAGAAAGCCCAGACTGGCACTAGAATGTGCTGTGCTACAATGCAGCAGGTACATAAAAATAATAAGATGCAGGACTTTTTTTCTGAGGGACTTAATGTTCTAAATATGTGACTCTTTATAGTTGTCTAGAAAGGAGATCAATAGCTCAAGATAGACTGAGAATAGAAATTTACACTGCTACCCCCAAATACATGGTTTTGGGGAGAAGGGAGAAAAGAAATGCTCTTTAATATCCAGCTGAATTTCTTCACAGTGAATTCAAATGTCTAGCAAAGAATAAAAGCTACATGTATTGAATACAAAAAAAGATATGAAAACATAAGGTATCGATTACTATTGTCTGAAATGAGATGGGCTATATTCACAGAGGTGAGTGAAAACCTCTTTTTGGTCTCATTTTGTTTAGCATCTCTCAGATTTCACTTTGGGATTTGAGGTTTCACTGTGATTTTACAGAACTATTTCTGGAAGCAGTTGATCTATGTTCTGGGAACCAATCCCAGCAACTGAGCATGAAAAATAAACTGTGACCGTATACCTGATACAGTATTTCCATTTTCCTTTTGCATTTGACTGGAATAAAAGGAGAAAGAACATCTTACAAAAAAATTTACAGCAATTTTATTAAGCCATCTGTAGAATAAATATACAAAATTGGACGCTCTGGCTTTAACACGACAGAACAATTTGAACCTTGATGTAAGTGGAAACTATTTCTCTATGAAGTCATAGCCCATTTGTGGGTAGAATGACACACTTTGTGGGATAAGAAATAAGCATATTACTTTAAAAGAAGGATATTAAATACAGTTGGGAATATAGCAAAATTCAGATTAAAATCATATAAAGTACTTATCCTCAAAATGTTCTCACAAAAACATGTGTTCTTACACAATAAAGGTAGTCTAAAATCAAAACTAGCTGGGCTAAATCTGGACCTAGGTGATTGTCCAAAAGCTATACAAACTACCATGAGCATAAGGAAACTCAATTTCTTGCAATGTTAAGTGCTGTGAATCAGACTTTATGTACACAAAGTATTTCAGATTTTCTAAGGAATTGCAGACAATTTTGTCAATGCTTCTGTCTAAGTTGTCCAGGCACATCGAATTGAAATAGCTTCAGGATGCAGATCAAGTTTCTAGTAGTTTGGGTAAAATCTTGAAAGAATCAATGGATTTGAAAGCTAGCAATTGGCTGCTAAGAGAAAAATAAGAGAAAGGGAGATGTTGCCCTGTATCTAACTCTTCATTACCGAATACTGTAAACCATACAGCAAATCTCCTCTACAAAAATCTATGCTACCGGTAACATCCTAATCAGAATATGAAGTAAAAGTGAAGAGAAAAATGTAAACTTATATTCACACCTACAGGTTGGGCAGAGAAGTGTTTGAGAACAGCCCTGTAGAAAAGGACTTGGGGGTGATGGTGGATGAAAACCTCGACGTGTCTTGGCAGTGTGTTCTCACAGCCCAGAAAACCAAACATATCCTGGGCTGCATCAAAATCAGTGTGGGCAGCAGGTCAAGAGAAGTGAATCTGTCCCTCTACTCTGCTCTGGTGTGACCCCCCTGCAGTGCTGCATCCAGCTCTGGGGCCCCCGACAAAAGAAGGACATGGAACAGTTGCAGCAAATTCAAAGGCCACAAAGTTGTTCAGATGACTGGAACACTTTGAAGATGAGTTGAGAAAGTTGAGGCTGTTCAGCCTGGACAAGAGAAGGTGGAAACCTTATAGCAACCTTCCAGTACCTGAAGGGGTCTACAGGGAAGCCAGAGAGGGACTCTTCATCAGCAACTGGACAGGACAAGGAGTAATGGGTTCAAATGGAAAGAGGCAAAATTTAAGTTAAATGTATGGAAAAAATACTTTACTATGAGGGTGGGGAGGCTCTCAAACAGGTGCCCAGAGAAGCTGTGGATGCCCCAATCCTGGCAGTGCTCAAAGCCAGGCTGGATAAGGACTTGAACAACCTGGTCTAGTGGGAGGTGTGTCTGTCCATGGCAGTGGGGTTGGAAAAAGATATTCTTTAAGGCCCCTTCCAACCTAGGCCATTCTAAGATTCTGTGGTTCTATGTATCAGTTAATGTCACTGTTTTTCTTTCTGTTAGTGCGAGCAGGTAGGAATGAGTGGACTGAAGAGGATTATTGTGGCCAAAATCCTTTCTCTCAGGGAAAATGGCAGCTCACCCACTCTCATGTGGAGCTGAGGAGTGAGGACAAACCCCCAGGTGCTGCAATGCAGACTTGGGAGAAAGGCCAGAATCCCTGTCCATAGCAATGACCCCATAAGTGATGGTGGCTCTCTTTTGTCAATGTGCTGCCCACTGGTGGGATGGGGAGGTCCAAGCGTCTGTTTGAGCAGCACCATTTCCAGTGTGAGGTATTTATTCCTGAGTAAGGAAGTCTGTCCAGCTGCTCCCCGCTGGGATATAGCTGCCTTTGAGAAAGATTCACTGCAAAGTCTTAACAGAGCCTCAGGATGAGTAACCCATACACCAAAACATCCTATCAAGCAGGTTCCCTGCCCAATTACAAGAAGAGCTACCTGACTACTCAAACATGTCGAGTTTACTACCTACTTTGGAAACCAAAGCCTTTGCTCTCAGTTGTACTTTGATGTGTGACTATCTCTTGAAATCAGTCAGTCATTCACAGCACACAGGAAACCAAGATACATGCTGGCCTTTTCACTCTAACAACTGAGTCAGAAGTCCCATAGTAGTCACAGAGTTCATAAATGTTACATATTGATCATGAAGTACCAGCCACACACCAGCAATTCACATATAGCTTGGGCTGCTGCAGACTATTACTGATAGCAAAAACCACGTGCAAGCTTTCAGTAAAGGGAGTGCACAAGAATTTTAAGTCAAGTGGGAACCACTGGTGGTCATAAAATGCAGGTTAAGGTGGTACAAGATTTAAGGAAATTTTCTGTTCCTTCAGTTCTCCCAGCCAAATATTTTAAAGCAGCTGATAAACATATGCTGATACAGAAATGTTCTTTCCTTCAGAAGACTGAAGAAAGTGAAGATTGTTTTTAAAAAAGACTCACTGTCTCCTTTTTCACTCGAAGAATTTCAAATATCTGCTGACACCCTCAGGCAGAAAGGCAGATATTTTTTAGTTTAAAAAGTATATGCTTCTCTTTCAAAAAAACCCTAAGCCATAAAAAAACTCTCATCCAAAGCAACTCAGGAGAGGATGTTTGTTCATTTTACTCAACTCACCTGCAAAAAAAAAATCATAAGTGGCTCATCTGTAATATCTAATGCTCAGAGTTGTAGATAACAAGCCACAGTTCCTGTTCTGAGTAACCTATAACAGAAGTCTGAAATACGATTTATTTGCTTCTTTATACTTAGTTCTCCAGAACTTTATACCTTCCTCCAACTTCTTCTTTCACTACACAGTAAATATTCCCAAAGTGGGAAGAGCTCAGGAGGCCCAAAGCAGGCTTTTGGAACTGCTGAAAATCAAGCATTAGGTGTCATCTTCTCCAGGAGCAGGAGAAAACCAAGAAGCAAAGAGACAGAATGGTGCCATGTTCAAACAGGGCTACCCGTAATCCTGGTCCTGGCCCTGGGAACCACAGTGGTCCGACCATACAGTGGTGAGGAAATCCAGAGCCCTCTCCTCAACCTCCTGCTACTTACACAGTTCTTTCTGAAGTGCCAGCTCTGTGTGATTAGGTGGGAATTTATGTACACGCTTAAAATAAGTTTCTTCACTTGCAAAACAAAAAAAAACAACCAGAGGGAATAAAAGAAAAGCTATTTATTCCAGTCTCATTACCTTAAATTGGTTTCCTCCTTGTTGGGTGAGAAATTTTGCATTTCTGAGACTTGTCTGAACCTTCAGCATCCTCTTTTCCATGTTCTTCACTGATAAAAGGAAACAACAGGGATACTGCTCAGTTCTGATACAGATTTCCCATGCCATGCCATGTCATGCCACTTTCTGTTGGAGGGGATTTTCCAGATAAAGAAACTATCTGTTACTGAACCCCAAAAAGTTTTCAGTTTTGCTGTTATCCTGTGTTAGACAGGAATTAATCCAGTAATCCAGATGTATTGGAGCTGGGGACATCCTCTCCCGTGTTGCCATCACAGAAGATAATTGAAAAGGTCTTTTTTTAAAAAAAAAAAGAAAAAAAAAAAAAGGCAAAAAAACCCCCCCAAAAACATAAAAACACAGAGTAACCTTTTTACTTTCTCTCCTGGCTTGACATATATCTCTTAACACTTGCTCTGGCTTGGAATTTTACTCCAAGGGTAGCATCTTGCTCCAAGGAGTAAATATAAGTTGCCATGTGCAAATATTTCCCATTGATGACATAATGCAGTAGCAAAAACAGAGACTTCAACAGCAAAGGGCACACAAGAGGTGATAAGAGGATTGTTACAGGACAGCAGGAAAAAGATCCTTTTGGGTTTTGGTTGGGGTTTTTTTTCTGGAAGAGGCATGACTCACTAGAAGTGAAGAAAAAGTGAAATGTGAACTCTGGAGAATCAAGAAAGGATTTCTGCAATAGAGTTAAACCACTGTAGGCCAGACAGCATCAGCCAGAGGGAAATTCCTGTGCAGAAATTACAAATAGAGTATGATAGTATTCCTACAGATTGAAAACTTGCAAACAATCTGGTTGATCTTCACATCTCCTCCTTCAGGTTTCCAAGGTTCTTTGTGGGGTTTTGTTGCTTGTGGATTTTTTTTTTTTTTCAAAATGAGATCTAGATTTTAACAGATACCCTCTCATAACCAACCTTTTTCTCCTTTCTTGCCCACACAAACCCTCCTCTTCCCCATCTGTAAGGAACAACAGAGACAAGTCATCACAGGCGGCAACACCTAGTCTCAGCACCTTGACCTTGAACACCAGGGGACACAGGAAAACAATACAAAACAGAAGGAGAAACCACAGATATTTGGGGAATGGAGGGCTGAGGTGATTTGTTCATTGGAGTTACTCACCTGGCACTTCCTCATGGGAAGAGGTGCTTTTAGGACAGACGTAATTTTAGGGGAGAGGTGTCCTGAACTAGCTCAGTTGCCAAAACTGGTGTAGTTACTCCATGTGTTACCTGTTATCAACTGTGAGACAGATCTACCATAAATGCATGAGTCAGGATGCCTTTGCCAAGCTGAGCTGAGATTTGCATCAAGTCCTTTATCAGTACAGCAGCTACAACAAAGATGATTGAGATTTCATCTGAACATAAGTGAAAAACAATTCAGAAATAACACCCAAATGTGTGAAAAGGAAGAGGGGTATGTCTGGGAAGACCAATATGTTGGGCATCATTAAGTGTCTGCATGATGTCCAAATGTAATTGTCCCTATTGTCAGTGGAGCACTCAAAGTCAGACTGGATGACAAGGACTATTACTTTCCTGCAGCTCTCATTGAAGTTGTACATGAGACTTCAAGAACAGATAGAGCTGATAGCAACTATTGGAGGAGGAAATATGATGGAAAGATTAGGTCTGAGCTACAGTTAAAGCTATCGTTTTGCATTGGTCTGAAGAACTTTGCAGCGATATAAAATTGAGGCTATTCTGCAGTCTATAGCCAAATACGGGATCCGCAGGAAAAAAGAATGTGGGAGAATTGTAAGGGGAACCCTGAGGGAAGGTGCAGCACTACAAAGTATTGCTTGACAACATCCAAGAAATAAATGAACCGAAAAACAGAAGTAGCTTTGTCTGAAGGATCCATTTGCACAGAGAGTTACTTTTTAAAACTTGTGCTCCTTTTAGCCAAAGTATCTCTGTTGCAGCCTCGGCAGAGGTAGCAACAACACGGATTCAGAAGGTTGATGCAGGAAGACATTTTAATGAGAGAACTCACAGGTTTTAAACCTTTTTAGAAACCAGCGCATTACAATCCCATTGGTAGAGGCACTTGTTTTCAACAATTCCATTGGCTCAAGCTAAGCATGAAGTCACCTCTCTTTGTTTTGGGAAACTTTCACTTTCATTTTGATACCGGCTAGAATCGTTTTTCAGAAAAGCATGAGAAAAGCTCTGCAAAATATGATTTGCAAAGCACCTGTTGATAAGGGAAAGTTGCTGCCACCGTGTGAGAGATCTTAAGCCATCACGAAAGGCCCCAAGCCTCTTGTGAGAATCACAGATATATTTTGAGAAAGTTTTACCATAGTTTTGAGAAAGGCCAAATACTAGGATATTGTTTACTCTTTGCTTTGCTGTTTCTTAGACAGAATTTTTCCAGGCTAACTTCAAGCTTCTGCTAAAGAGACAGAGTTACTTAGGTTAGCTTTTAGAACCCTTAAAAACAGGCCCTAAAGCCCCAGGCTTTCAAAATCGGCTACTGCATATCTCTGACTCTCTAGTTCAGAATGAGGGGTGAGGAAAGGAATGTGACAGAGAAAAAGAACGAGTAAAATCAATGCTGAAAAGTCAAACCAAAATCCAAAGTGCAGGTTGAAAAGTTAATGAATGCAAATAGCTTAACTAGGCTGCTGCACATGGAAAACTAGAAATCGTGTTGAATAAGGGAATAATCAAGATACGATGAAAGACAAATGTACTGGGCCATGGTAAGAACAGAATTAAACTTGCTTGATATAAGTCTAGTGTTTTTCATGGAGGTACATCCAGTGCAAATTGCAGTATGACATTCAGAGAATGTGAAACTATTTTATTTTCTTTATCAATCATGCTAAAAGCACAAAAACATAGGTCAAGACAAGGTAAACAGACTGAATGGTTCTATTAAATAAGACTTTTTTTTCAGTAGCATTTATACAGCATCCCAAAATCTTTCTTGTCTCTCCTTCTCTTATTCTGCTTTTTTCACAATGTAAAAAAACCCCAAACAAATGAATAGAGGACCAAGTGGACTTCTGCTATAATTGAAGTTTCCTGAACCTAATATGATCAGGGTTTTTGTTTGTTTGCCCCATAGAGCCTGGTTGCATCTTTGCTGTGGATTATGGTCTACTATAGCAGAAGCAGCTTTTATCAGTTTTAAATTGAAGGAAGTTTCTCCAGGGGAGTATCTTTAATCTGAAAAAAACTGGACACCAGTAAAAGTGTTTGGCTTGAAGGAGATGAGATGGGATGTGTTTTGGTGCAATAGAAAATTGGAGACTTCATTAAAGCCTCTAGGAGACAGAGACTGCCAGGGCTGACATGTTCTGCAAGAGGTCTGGATTTTATCAGACTATGTGCTGTGGACTTGCCATATTCAATAAAATTAGACTCTGGTTTTTTACTTTTTTCTTAATTAAAATGTTTCTTAGGAAAATCTGCCCCCTAAAAGAAGATACCTAGAGAAAATAAAAGATTATCTAACATAAAATCTCAGTGCAAAATTACATATTTCATGAAATAGCAAACCTTAGGAAAAAAATACATTTCATTCCTTCAGAGCTCAATATTAGCAAGATTTTTCTTTTTAAATCTATCCTATTGTAGCACATTTTCAAACCCAGTACTGACCTCGGGTACCACATAGTAATACAAGGGAAAGTGAAGAAACATGTAACTCGGGGTGGGGGGGGTGGTTTGTTTTGGGTTTTTTTTTTTTTTGGGGGGGGGGGTTTCCTTTAGCTGAAAAAAAAGGAGGCAAGAGAGGAAAGGAAAAGGAAAGGTCACCCTCAGAGTTCAGGGTGTGCTTTGCAGCAAAGGTTTTACCCTGGGATTTTCTTTCTAAGAGAAAGTCAAATAAAACAAAAGAAAACAAGCTTCAGTCTGAGGCTGGTAAAGAGATCAATAACTGTGTACATTGCTTCCAAAGCAAGGTGAATGAGGCAAAAAAGTATTGGGATCACTGAAAACAGATTAGAAGCTGCTTTAGGGGAAAAGGAATACAAGGGCTGGACAAACCTTGTCGGGCTGAGGGACATTTACTCATTCCCAGAAGAACTATAAAGTTTTCCACTAATAAGACATTAAGTCAAACTGCTGAAATGACGTGGTTTCAACATCTGAAGGGGGCTGTTGGTCTTTTCTCAGTAAACCCAGCAGTAGGCAGACAGACTCAAAGACACCTGCCTGAAACAAAGTGTTATTTAACACATTACATAGAGCACCTTTGAAGACTTCACTTTTTTTAAAATAGGGAGAAGGTAGAATCGCTGTCCACATAAGCAAAAAAATCTCAGCATGATACACAAAATCTCTGAGAATAAACAGCAAAACAAGCTTTTTTTTCTTTCTTTCTTTTTTAGTTTATTCTTTCTTTTATAACTCCCACACCAGTAAAACAGCCCTGAAAATGAATCAGCAGTATTAACTCCCTTAGCAAGGAAGTGCTATGGAGGGCATGTTCTCCTTTCTCATGTATAGTTAAGAAGCACATTTGTTTTTCTTTCTTTTATACTGAACATACTGCTCTCTGTCCTCACCGGGAGGCAAACAAACAAACCAATAAACAAAAAATCCCAACCCAAACAAACAATAAGAAAAAAACAAAACTGAAAGCCCCAGTGAAGTCAGAATTTAATTCTCTATTAATAAATGAGAACACCAGAGTCATCAAGAGAAGAAGTTGGGGGGTGTGTATGGAGAAAAAGTCTCAAGTGCCAACCTAAAAATTCCATTTAGTCTTTTTATCCAGGTTCTGGAAAGAAGCTTTATTAAATTATTTAGTCTTACTTCAGACACAGCACTTCCCCTACCAGAATCTGGTTGGAGTCTGTCTTCAGGCTGCTGCTAAAAACACAGCCTTGTGTCAAATCAGAAGTGCAGGAAGAAGAGATGAGTAGGCCCAATTTTATTTGGGTCAAACTTCAGGTTTTTTCTGGGCATTTTGAAGTGGTTCACTTTGTTCAGAATGGACTTTCAGCAGCAGTGCAGTTAGTGCAAACACTGCACTGGGGAGGGCACTGTCTGGTCCGGCGGCAACACTGGTGGCAGCAATGTGAAGAACTCTGTGCGTGGCTGACAATCTGCTGTGGAACTGATGCTTTTTGTCCAGACTTTGTGACATCTCCAGTATTGCCTAAAGCATAGCAAATGCTGCAACTACCATCCTGCTTTGCTACTCTTGATCAGCCAATTCCTCTCTCACACATTCTCCTTCCCTAGAGCATATCCCAGTTTATCTTCCCTATCTTCAAAGATCTCCAGTTACTTCTGCCCTACCTGTCCTTCTTATCAGTTAGCAGACAGGTTGGCTCCTTCCTTATCTCTTTATGTGGCTGTACTATGCATGGCATGCAAAAGAGGGAAGGGATTTTTATGTTTAGGGCTGTCAGTCTAAAGTTGTGGACTATGGCACTGAAAAACTTAGCTGTTCTTAGCTGTCACATCCTTGCAATCTACAGCCTTTAATCTATTAGGTATTACAGAATTCTGACTATGGATATACTAACATATCAGTATGTTTGTAGCCTAGCCATGTGGAGGCTGTGTTTGTTTTTGGCCTCACAGCCTGATCCTCCACAGCCAGCACTGTAGAGCTCGCATGAAAACAAAAGGCAGCTTAGTCTGTTTCCCCTTATAAGCAGCTCGTATTTCAAGAGATGCAAAGAGGCTTTCACAGCTATTAAAAAAAAAGCAATGCCAGGACATTTAATCTACCTTCCTTCTAAATTATCTCTGGGTTGCAGAAGGGCTAGAATATTTGTACAAGGTTATGGTACGTTGCATCTGTCTGGGAAACTATGATTTTGTAGGTTCCTTGTGAACTGTACTTTAAAATATCAAAGACCTCACCACTTGCTGTTACTGTTCTTATACCTCAGCTTGTTATTTCTTAATCTTTCCCCTTGCTACCGCCCACCTCCCTGCCTGCTGTTCTCAAACTGGTCTGCATTAATAGGAGCAGAGGCTGAGCAGAGCCAGTGGAGGCAGAGGCTGAATAATATCACTCCTGTGGCACTTGGATGCTGGGTCGGTCTCAGGCTAAGGGATAGGAAGAACTCTGAGGATGGTCTGCAATGCCCCCCTCCCCTTTCAGTACCCAATGCACGCGGGCTGTGGAGCTGCAGGGCACAGAGAAAATCCTCCATGCCAGTCAGAGGCAGAGGAAATAGTGACAGTGAGTGTTCCTGAAGAGCAGCCAGCAAGAGTAACCCATTCCTTTCTCAAAGGCATGGATGGCTACACTGAAAGTTTCCCTTCACTGCTGCTGCCTGGCTGCCCTCCTTGGATATAAGCAGGGTTCTATAAGAAATGATCACATTGTGTATCAGGTGGAGGTGCCTGACATGGTGCCCCTCACACAGGGCCTGTCCTCCTTTGAGAATGAAACAGGAAAACTGAGATGAGGGACAGCTGTGGAAATGGCAGCTCCCCTGGGCTAAGGAGAGCTGGGGGTTTGGAGAAATTTTGGGGGTTGTGCTTTTGTAAGGTTGAGGTTGTGAGTTGGCTTCACAAAGGACACCAAGGGAAGAGCTGGGTTAGGTAATGGGTAATCTTAAAATGATTTGTACTGTGGTGCTGCTTGATGGAGGAATGATTCCCAACTTTCTTGACAAATATCTTTTTTAAACTGAAGCTATAGCACAGATTTTAGCTGTGCAAATCCCAGTTCAATCTGCATTTGTTATAATTTTGCTGGGGACTTGCGAGCACTTGCTGGTAGGAGATTCAAAAGCAACTCATTAAGTTGCTGCTCACAAACCCATTGGCAAGAGCATGCTCTGAAACTCCTTCCCTCCTTTGCCCCAACACCTACCTCTTACTATAAAACTAGATTGAGTCCAATTTGTTGCAGCTGTTAAATTCTTTCTGGATATTCAATGATTGCTGGCAAGATGCAACTGTCATGTAATAATTTCAACATCTGCAGATTTGGGCCAATAGACATTTCACTGATAAGTAATGTTGCTGTCTGTCAGACTCCAGACAGCCTTGAAATGAAATGCTATCCACATCAGAATGATTGGAATCTGAAAACTTAAGAACATGTTCATTTGTTTTGAGATGTATTTGAAAATACAATTCAGCATGTACCAAATTAGTGATCACAAGCATGGATCAGATGGTTGGTACAGGAAAAAGAATCCACGTGCCATGTGGCTGTTTCTGCTGTGATGTGTTGGTAATTAGTTTAAATATATCTGTTACATCTGTTGATTTTCAGTTCTACTTTCGACTAATTCAATCTGCATCATTATTTAAAAAATAATTTAGCTCCATACTGCAGCAAAATTTATTATAAAACTGTAAATAAAGCAAAATTAAGATTGCCCAAGTCCCAGGACTGTAACAACGTAAATGTACAGGGATGGATAACTCATTTTAAGACACACATGAAGTATTATTTAAGCTGGCAACCTGCTAGGTTTCTTCATTACATCATAAACAACCTCTAAGATTATGTAATAGCTGTAAATATAGCACTGAACCAATTCATGGTTAAAAGAGTCTTGACGGAAGCACTGTCTTTCTTAATTATTCAGCTATCAAACTTAGAGAGGCTTTGTTATCCAGCAGCAGCAGACTTCTGCCCTCCAGTGTAATTTTCTCTTGTGCTGAGCAACAGTGAAACTGAAGAATAATTTGAAAAAAAAGGGAAATTATCTCCTCTTCCATTTTAAAGATAATTTGTTACTCTGTGTCATACCTGATTGCTTTTTTGTTCATAAACACTGAACTAAGCACTGTGTCAGAGCCCAGTTGCCCATAGACACCTTGGATCTGCAGCTTTGTCCCTATTTAGGGTCACTCTGAAGCACCTGGTACCGTGTAATCATACACACAGGTGCTTTCCTGAGCTGGCAATAGCTAAATATGTCCATACTCAAGTGATCTTCACCTTTTTGGCCAGATCAGCTTTGAAATTTTTCCCTTTCATTCTGTTCTAGTAGGAGAACTCTGTTTCTGCAGTACTAAAACACCTCACAGGTTCAGGATAATTTCAGACTGTGTATAATTAAATTCTTCGTGCCTTAATGCATAACAGGGGTTTCCACTCTCTTTCCCTGTGCATCTCACATACTATTAGAGCTACTCCAAGAACTAAAAGCTTGGTAAAGAGTCTAACCAGGACCCTACCAAGCCAAGGCTCTGTGACCTTACTGTCAGGGATTTGCAGGTTGAGGGATGAAGTATCGGATTTTATGTTTAACCCTCCAAGCCATTGCAACACACTATTTAAGAGGATTGTCTTCCCCTGCATGTCCTCGTGTCTGAGGTGAGACCCTCAGGGGTGCACATACCAGGCTCCTACAGAAGCAGTCAGAGGACACTGCTCCCTGCTGGGGGGCTGGTTGTTGTCAGAATCTTCTCCAGCTGTGTCTCAAATAGTCCAAATATTTTGCCTTTAAAGAGAAAATTACGCTCCTTTTTCTTCAGATGGTCAAAATTAGTGGAGTAGTTGTGACAAGCCTCGTTTGAGTGAAGGAGGTTGGAGTACAAGCTTAACATCTTAAGTGGAACTGGGCCATTATACCATTAGGTTTCTGAGATGTAGTAAGTATTTTAAAACCATAGCAAAATTTTGGCTGATCTCAGTAGTTCATTTCATAAAAGCCAAATGGATTCAAAATGCTACATTTCAGAAACCGAAGAACTGCATCAGTTGATATCATAATAAATCCAAGATTTGCCCAAGGAATGAAGAAGGGGAGAGGCAAGAGAAACATTCAGAACACAGGGCAGTAGTGAGAATCAGGTATGTTTAAGAACAGTCTTTACGTTTTCATATCCCTGAGGACTGCCAGGGAACTAGTCTCACGTAATTGAGTGGAAATGCCATCTTTCCAGAAATAGGTAGTCTTAAAAAAATATTTGTTTTGAAAAATCCATTTTCTGGGAAGTAAGTAGAGCAGAAAAAGATTTTCACCTTAAATTTTCGTAAGCAGCTGTACTTTAAGAACTGTGTCTAAATATAAAAGAACATTTGCAGATAGTGCAAGTATGGGTGAATATCTTTTTTTACCTCCACAATAATAGACTAGACTTTCCAATAAGTATGGCCTTAAGTTTTACTTCTAAAACCGTTGAAAATTTTATATGAGTTTGAAACTAAAGGAATTCATATTTCTATTAACTTTTCAGGAGGCCAAAATATTTTCCCAATAGACATTTGATATTCTTGTCATGGCTGCTTTAAGGAAATATTTTCCTCCAGTATTTAAGGATGTAGATTGGGGAAGAACTGCTTTTTTGAGGCTAGAATGAAGCTTTCATCAGGCTTCTACAAATATAGGACAAAACTAGCAAGCAATCCAACTTACTGCAATCTCAACTGCATATTATTTAGATTGTCAGATTCACAGAAAAATAAATTACATTTTGGCTGATGGATTTATTTTTTCTATAGATAGGAATAATTTAAACAGAATTACCAGGATGCAGTTATGTAGTATGGATTCCATACAATTTTCAAAATTTCACAGTGTAGAAGTACATCATTTGATGGGAGATGGATCACTAACTCATTAGTTAGGAACTGGTCTTTGACCCTTGGCAAAATTGCACTGTCACTTTTGGGTGTATCAAAGATGAATCTAACTGTGTTATTCTCTCAGTGATGGCATCGCTGCTTCCCACTGCTTCATGAAAGCAGAAACAATCTACCTAAAATATTCTCCTCTGTCAAAGTTTTAATTTTGTTTCTATGTAAATAATGCATGTGTGCAGGCACTAGTGCTACTGTCATTAACTTGGAATAAACCTGGAGCTTTCCGCCCTGAAAGTACAGATCCACACAATTTGAGCAAAAGAAACAATTCTGTCACATACTATTAAATAGAAGGCTGTTACTCACCATCAGGAGAGGGTGAATCTGCATGCATTAAACACTATTTATAATATTAAATGTGGAGGTACTAGCAGACACTGTGGACCCCTCATTTGATGAGGTTTAAAGGGTAGAAATCAAGCATGGCATGAAGGCAGGTTGCACGTAGCTTTGCTTGCAAGTACATCTACCTCACTGTTGCTTTCTCTGGGTGTGCTACAGTCATTAACTATCACAGCTGCATTATTCCAAACAAACCACACTGGAAGTAGCGACTGCAAATGAAATAATTAAAGCCATCTCTGCTTTAGCGAATTTTAAGAGACTAATTATTCTATAGACACTTAATGAAAGCCTGTACCTTTTCTTTGTGTGAAGTAGTGAAAGCTTACTTAAATGTTGCAAATGTACCTCAAATGATCCAGCTAGAGACTCTACGTGCTGCAGAGTGAAAAGCAAAAAAATGCTTTTTTCTCAAGCTTCAACATGATGAAATCTTGGTTGCAGGCTAAAGCCGTCTTGAAATGCCTGAGAAATAACCCATCACATTGATATTCTGTCACAGCCTTTCACTGCTGAAGATACAGAAGTAAAACAAATAAATCCCTTCACTAAGGAGCAAGCAGACATCAATACAGTATGCAGTGTTTGCAAGGTCAACTCTGTGCTCTTTATAGGCAGGTCTGTTTATAACTGCTGTGTTCAAAACCAAAGCTTGCCTCGATCCCCATGTGCTGACAGCAGTTACCACCACATTGAAACCATAATAATAAATTGCACCAAATTGCACCATTCTTCAAAAGGAGACTGGTATTCTCTGCAGAAGAGGAAAGGGATGTCAGCATGGAGGCAAACAGTAAAACATACTCTGGAAAAGAGCTGAAGATCACTTGGGCTCTGGGAGGAGAAGAGTCCAGAAGTCACATTACTCTTCTCTTTCCAAACAAACTCCATGTCTTTACTCATCATTTATGTTTTCTGTACATTTCATTGTATTCTTTTGTGCCTAAACTTGAAGAATCTCTTTACCATAACTTTTTAAAGATCTCTCTACCCAGTTCTTCCCCTATGTGAAGTGGGCTAAATTTAAGTGCTGTGCTGCTCAAGGATGAGTGTATTCCCTCTCATGTTCTGCATAACTCTATCATACCAACAGAGTATGTTCATTCAGTGAATATACAGATTAAAACATATGTGTTGCTTTTTATAGCTGATCACACACTGTATTGGTTTTTCTGTGGCCAGGTTTTGGTGGCAGTGGGGGGCGGCTGAGGGAGAGGCTTCTTCGAGAAGCTGCTGGAAGTTTCCCCCATGCCCAGGCTG
>VXBA01004285.1:46334-272995 GCA_013399895.1 Serilophus lunatus
GAACTGTATCCTGTGAGGGATGGACCCCATGGGATGCGGCTGGAAGGACTCCTCTCCCCAAGCAGTGGCTGAGAACAGCAGCTGACCACAGCAACACCTCCCCCCCCCACCTCGCCTTTTCCCTTGACCGCTGCGGGAGAATAGGTTGGATGTAAGAAGGAGGGGGTGGGGGGTAAAAGGTGTCTTTTAGTCTCTCACTCTTAGCTCTGATCTTGTTAATAATAAACCTGACTATTATTCCCACATGGAGTCTTGTTTTGCCTGTGATGGTGATTAAGAAAGAATCTGCTGTAGTCCTTATCATGAATAACGAAACCTCTCGTTATATTCTCTCTCTCCTCTATAGCTGGGCAAGGGGGAGTGAGAGAGTGGCTGTAGTGGGCCCCTGGCACTCAGCCCGGGTTAAACCACTACACACCACTCACTCATTACCCTACTCATAACCCCCATCAGGAGGCTGAATGAAGTTCCTCCCTCAGAAGTGCCCATTCCAAGGGAAGGGGGAACAACAGCAGGTTTTAGGGTCCCCAGTGACTAAAGAAGGCAGCCAATCCTTCTGCTAGGGCAGCAAGAGGCAGGTTATGGGAATCAGCCTTAAGCCCTGAGCCCTTCTGTGCACACTTTCAAATGAAAGGAGACAATGAATGATTCAGGTAGAGAGTAGATATTTAAGCTGTGACTGCTTATAGTTTGAAAGAGAGGAAGATATTTCCCACTTCTGATATCAGTAATTTTATTCTTTTATTTGAGGGAAAATAAAAGCTGTTTTGAAAAGCTGACTTGAGATGGCATCCACATGTCTGCTGGGGAGCAGCAACAACCGGTCAACTGCAGTACATTAATTGGGAAGGGCAAAATGGTCAAAATTATCGACACCTGCTATACAGAAGAACTCAGTGTACATCTCGCCACTCTTCCTGTCTCATTACATTAAACTAAATCAAATCAAATCACCTCTGAGGTCTAAATGGTAGAAATGTGCACAACAGAGATCTGACTGTGCTTTAAATTCTGCATGAAGTGAGAATAAGAGGAATGTGCCTTTGCAGCTCAGTTTCATTGATGTATGAGCTAGTATTCATGTCAGGTTTTCTTTTAAGGATACTTGAATGACTCTATTTTTAGATTTTACTGTGATGTTACTTCATCAGCTATTGCATGCATAATGCATCATCAGGAACAAAAATTTTAATCATAGCATAAATCAGCCAAAAGATGCTACAAGAAATCAAAGTCCAAATTGATTTGCTTGGGGACTTGAGTAAATGGATTTTGATTTTGAATTCCTAAATTTAGAGAGGCTCTGGGGGGGATGTTCCCCAGATGTTTAGCTGATTAAGGAATGTGTGTTGCAAGGCAACTCATCTTCAGTCCCAAAACCTGAAACATCGTATTTCAATCTGAAATAGCTCATCTGAAACAGCTTTTACATTTACAGTTTTTTCTTAAGAGAAATCGAGACCAGAATTTGGTCCTCTCCTTTAAATAATTCAGTTAAAGTTGAGCTCCTATTGATGGCAGAAAACCACTTGCTGATCATTCACAAATTCCAAACCAAGGAGGAAGAATCTGTAAACAAATTTCAGTGCAGTCCCTCATGACCCAGCAAGTAAACCCTTCACAGGCACAGGAGGCTCAAATACTTCCAGTTTAATTTCCAGCAGCAAAGAAAGAGTAATTACCTGTGGCTTTGTCCTCTTATTAATGTGTTAAGGAAATAGAATTTAAATCAGACACCTTACAGAACAGCAAAGAGCACTAAAGGGGGTTAACAGACCTTTTTTTCAGCTAGAAAAGCTTTTTACTCGTTGTTGTTTTGTTACAGACAATCCATTTAATCTAGCTCAACAGCTTTGAAAAGTGGGTCAAATATATTATTTGTGGGATGAGTTTTTTGGGGGAGGGCATATTGATATTCCTTGCAGGTAGCATGGATTTGGCAGCACCAGCCATTTCAGCTAGATGAGGCTCGACCATTTATGCAAGCAGATGTCTGCTCCTTGTTTCCCACTCTCTGGGAAGCAGAGGCAGGACCAGCTCATGGCATGCTCCACACAGAGCTGCTCTCAGCTTAAAAGGAAGTTCTCAGGAAATAATGTACCTCTTGCTGCCTAAATAGCTGTTCTGGGTTGGGTGGATGAGCCAGATCGAGGGAGAAGGTCAGCAGCTGGATCTCCCCAATCCCAATGGGACGGATATTGAGTAAATGTTATCATTCGATTGGAGGACAATAACTATGACAGAAGGGATACTTTTTCCACTGTGACTCTTCTTGACACAGTGTATTATCTTTTACAGGGAACAGCTTTCTCCTCCATACCTCTGCAATCTGGAGAAGCCTTTTGCAATTCTTGGTTTCATGGTTCAATCACATTTATCTTCAAGTAATCTTTTTCCTTTGATTAGGCCTTTTATTTCTCTTTCCCCTGGGTTATGTACCTCTATTTCCATAGTACATAATCGAGCAGCTGAATATTCATTACTAGCCCTCAGAGTCACATAAAGATCTCCAGAGCACAATAAAAAAAGTCCTTGGGTGTATTTTGGTAAGATTAGAGCCAAAATACTAAATGTAACTGGGAGATGCAGTATCTCCTCTTAGTTTAGAAAGAATTGGAGAGGGAACAATTATCCTTTCATAAGGAAAAGGAGGGAAGGAAAGAGAGATGTGGAGTGAGAGGGAAAGAGGGAAGAGGGAGAAAGCAGCCAGGCAGTGAGCAAAAGGGAAAGATTACAGCCCAGCCCCCATGATGTGTAATCCTCTCTGTCCTGACAGCGGGGTTTACTGAGGGTATTGCATCACTACTTGGTAATGATGCCACAACACAAAGATTTTCAAAGTAGCAGGGATAAAAAACTCAAGCAACTAACTTTTTACTCAGTCAAGCATACCTGGCAGAAACGAGTCCCACTTTGCAAGCAGAGGTGTAACAGTGCTAGCAGTGCTTCAGATGGTCTAACTATTAATGGGAGAGGATATTGTATGTGCCTGAGCACAGCATTAAGACATTCCTTCCCTAGTTAGAGGCATGTTTTCATTCCCTGGGGATCCCAGCCTCACTAGGACATGAACCTGCAGCAAGGGAAGGCTGTGTGCAGCCTGCTCCCCTGCCTGCTTTAAGCCCTGTACCAGCAGACTGATTTCCATAGGCTGGGTTTGGAGGCAGCAACAGGGAAAGTAACTTTCCCAGAGGGCAGTTCAGGGCATCTCCAGGTCTCGTTCTCAGCACTGGCTGTTTGCTTCATCCCTGATGAATTTTCCATCTGATATTTCAGCTTATAAGCTGAACGAACAGATGAGGAAAACACGTCAATTTGGAACTCAAACCAATAACTTTTTTTTTTTAATAAAATGATCTGCATGACAGAGGAATTTGAACATTTTTGAATTTGTCAGGCAAATGCTATATTTGGCCATAGTAAATACTCTTAATATTCTCATTTAGCAGGATTTCAGTTTGACCTTTTTATACTTATATCATTATAGGAAATATTTCCCCATGACTGTGTTTGAGACACTAACCTAGATCTGTGGCCAGGGATGCAATGAGTATTTAAAAGTATGAGCAGCAGAGAATGAAATGCTCTACCCTTTCTAGAAAGGTAGAAGGACCTACTTCTGAGTGGGATACAGCTGGACCAAAGCCTCCTCAAGCAGCAGGTAAAAATGAACCTGGTGTTTCTCTCCACTCTGTATTGCTGTTGCTTATACCATTGCAACCCTTGATGTCTTTGCTTAGGCCCTCTCCCTCAGTACAGGCCATTTATCCACCAGGGATCTGTGCAGTGGGCAGCCAGCCAGTGTGTTACATATGCTACACCTATGTTAAACTCACCATGAGGGTTTGAAGCAGTTTCTTACATTTGTATGGACAAATTCCCACGTTGAACCTTTGTACTGACAAGGGGAGACATGCAGCATTTACATCCTGAGAGGCAACAACAGGATATATCCCCATGACCATCCCTCTCTACATACCCGAACCAATTCCCAGCACTTCAAAGTTGCCTGTAATGCTGGAAAAACCCCGAAGTTCAAGCCTCATTGTCAGTTAAAAAAAAACAACCAAAAAACCTCAGATTTCTGTTATAGAAGTCATATAAATTGCAAAGCAGCACCTTATGGAGGATGATCAGTCTGAATGGCATTTCCCTTGATGCCTTAGAGAGTTTTCAAAACCAATATAATTTAATGAGCCACTGTAATGACTTACAGCCAAGTCAGAAAGAAAAACTTTCTGTGAAAGGCTACTTTTAATTGGGAACATGAGATATTATTCAGGAAGCATCAAATATCTATTGCTCATGTAATGATTCTTTACAAACCTAGTGCAAAAACTTTTCCCTGGTAACTGCAGTGTTAATGGAAAATGCAAACATTGGCCCAAGATAATCATTGTTATTCTTACATTTTTAATTGCAAAGGAAAATAATTTTCATTCAGATTCTTTACTAAGTACTCATAACCTTTCTTTCAAAATAAACAAAATTAAAATTGCTAAATGTCCAGAACAAGTCTTAAAGCTGGCAGTGCCCATGAGCTGGAGCTGCCTAGCTTAAATACCTTCCCTTCATCAATCAGTTGTTGATTTTATCCTGCCTGGTCTCAATATGAAGCTCATGACAGGCTGAGTGTCAAAAATTTAACAAGGTTTTATAAATTTTTTTTTAGTTATATATATTTTCTACAAAGCAAGCATATGTACTACTGAGCTTTCAAAAGACTGTAAGGGGAAAAGCCAAGCAGTCAAGAGCAACATAATGGACCATAAGAAGGACTGGGGAGAAGAAAAGGGAAGGGTACAACAACCTTCTTTGATGGGGGATATCCCAATAACCAACTACTGAGACCAAGGGACATGTTATTTACAATAGGGACCTTCTCCAGGCTGAGGCAGGAGAGGTAGTCAGTAAGCAGGAAGAGGATTTCCCAAATTTAAGTCACACAAAAATTAATGCAGTTTACACATTCTGAGGCACCCTTTTAGATGTAACTGTGTCTCCCAAAGTCTTCTGCAGCAACCCTAGTGAAAGAAGCTAGTTAACCTAAGGAAATAAAGATTAAATACCTGAAGCTGCGTGATCCAAAAATCCATCATGCCTATCCCACAACATGTTTAGCTTTTCACCTGTAATTTTGCTGGCCAGAAGTGCAGGCACCCAGAACTAGACACAGAACCATAGAGTCATAGAATAGTTGGGGTTGGAAGGGACTTCAAAGATGATCTAGGCAGTTTGTAAGGAAACAAAACACACAATTTCCCAAGATGGTTATATTTTTCTTTTTCTGTCCTGGACCAGGCATCACTATTTGCTGAGATTAAAATCAAATGGAAAAAGAGCGCACCTTTTTTTCGAATTTTCATAATGAATATTTTGCAGAGCTCAAATAAGATGACACATGTGTACATGAGGAAGCAAAGAACACATTTTACTTAATTGTATACAAAGGCACTGAAAGGGAAAACACAAATTAGGATTCTCTCTTAACTTAGCAGGAAACCATTTTTCACTCTGAAACATTTACCAGTGATTCTGAAATGATTTTAACTCACTTATTTTAATGAAAATCTAAACCTTTTTGGTCTTTATTTCCAAATAATTCATGTTAAATTTAAGCTACCAGAATAAAAGACTATTAATTCAAAAGAAAAAAAATGAGAAATCCTGGAAAAACTAAATATTATCTGAAGTATATCTTTGTTCATTTAAAGAGATAATGAAACTCAGGATATTTTTTCGAATCTATGCCTTAGTAGTCACAAGAAAGAGATGATTAGCAAAAGTATTTAAGGAGTTAAGGAAGTAAACAATAACATTACAAAAACAGCAAGTCCTGAAACTTAAAAATGGGAATTATTTACAGTCATCAAATTTGTGAATGAGTTATAATTAAATCCATTTTTTACCTATGTGAAAATTAATAAAGGTTAAGTTGAACTACAATACACAACAAATTATAATCAAATATATTGTGGGAATGCAAGGGATAGTAAATACTGAAGCATTGCTATAAATTGAAAAAAAAAAAGTTAATCAGGAAAGACACAGATTCCCCCAAACACTTTGGTCAGGAAAGGACAGTTTTATCACTTTGTCTGATCACACTGATGGGCCTGGTGAATATTTATTTATTTGTTCATGACAAACATGCAGCATTCAATGCTGGTGTTTCAGAAGGTGACACTGTGGAGCTGGATTAGACCTTCCCAGGGGCTGAGGAAAAAGAGTAATAAGCAACTCTTACAAGTTTTACAAATTTTCTGAACCATAAAATATGCTGCTTCATGTCTTAGAAGGTCAGAAAGGTATGGAAAAATTTAGAAAAAGCATAGAAACTCAAGCTCCAGTGACTTCTCATCACTAAAAGCCATGTAATCACTAATTTATTAGCTAAGTGTAGACGTTCAAGTCATAACATCCCGGCCATGTTCCAGTTTGGATAATTACAGTTTGCATAGCTAAAACTCCTCTCCTAGTTAAGTGGACATCATCTGTATGGCACCCTTTCCCTGGTTTTTGCACACTTGCTTTCCTGCTCTCCTCTTCTGTTTCCACTTTTTTGTTTTGAATTTCTTTCCCCAAGCATGGGTTAGCTTGAGTCTTTTTCATGCTGAGTTTCATTTTGTCATTTTCACCTCGGCTCTGAATGAGTTAGATGATGCTCATGATGCAGAGTATTGCCAATCTTGTCTTACCATCTGTCTCAAAAATTAGAGAAGAAGCTGGATCCTTTAATGGGATGAAATAACTGTACTTTGCTCTGAGAGTTTTCTTCATAGGTTGTTTTTTGTTCACTTGTTGATAATTCTGTCCTTTATGGCCTAGTAATTTAAATACCATTATGTTCTTTGCCATTATGCCTTCCCAAAAACTTCATTTTGCCTAAGACTGCTGACATTCTATAAAGTTAAATTTATTTTGCACTTCCAAACACAAAAGTTTTCAGATACGTTCTAAAAATTCAAGCACTAATGAAGAACAACTAGGTGGCCCTTCTTCTGATATTTAGGGTCAGGTAGATTTCTGTATTATCATCTAAAAGAATAAAATGAAACAATTTCAGTATTTGTCTCTAAATATGCTGGTGATTTTTGCTTAAACTGAACTTTACTCAGGTTCTTTTGTGCCTCCAGTTGTTCCTTGATTAGATCTGCAGGATTTCTGAAGTCAGTGAGCATTTGCTCATCTGCCCTTACGGCAAACAAATGGAAAGCAACCGGAAAAGGGTCCAAGAGAAAGATGCAGCTACAGAAGTCGGTAAGCATTGTTCCTGTGTGCAAAGCTGAGCGTGAGCTTGTCACACGCCAGTGACACTCCGTCTTCCTGCTCCTCTCAGCAAACTGTCAGTAAAGGTGAGCACATAGGTTGGCAACAGCTCGACAGGATGAGGCATTTTTATTTGTTTTGCTAAGGCAATGAGAATGTATAACACAATTAAAAACGATACTTACTCCTAATACAGTCCTATGTATATATGGGGGGAGGGGTGTCAAAATTAATTCGTTAATTTCAGTGCTTTCTACTGGCTGATTTGACCTGGTTCCTCCAGAGAATAGTATTTTTCTCACCAGAGGGACAACCAGGGACAGAGCAGAGCTGACAGAATTCTTCGTGACATGGGCCTTTCAGCAAGAGGCCCTCTAGGAAATTTTCAAGTCCATAAATAAGTAGGAAGACATTTGAGGAAGAGTACAGCAGCAGTAGGGGATTCAAGAAGAGCTGTACACTTCAATAGCTGTTTGAAGCTCACATAACAGCTGTTGATAAATTTTTCTGTTTCAACATCAGCTGCAAACTGCTGCTGATGGGGAGCATCAGAGGCTGTAATCCTTACTCTCTGCTAATCAGGTTTATCTTTAGGCTTTCTTCCTTCAATAGAATTTTTTCTTCTGCTGGACTTGCTGGAGCTGTTCTGGGAAAATGGAAGCCAGCAGTAATTTAAGTGTAGAAGCCTGTACCAGAACACAAAACATAGACAGACATACGAGAGTAGTAGGGGTCTGTGGTGTTTCCCAGGCACATAAACCATCTTCAGATACCTGCCCTGCAAAACACCCACAGTGAGCAGAGCCTTAGCCCACCTTTGGACAGATGGGAATCTCCCTCTTCCCTGGAAGTGGCCAGTGAGCAAAAGGTCACTGACTAGTTGTTACTTCCCTCCTTTCTCTTTGCTTCATGCAAACAAAACAAAGATTATAAAGTCATGGGCATGCATCCATTTTACAGGAGATAAGCAAATTTACAAAAGTTAGAACGACAAGCTTTTATGGCATCTTCCTTTGTAAAGCACTTATTGTTTCAAAGAATAAGGTGTAAAAAACAGGATTATAAAAGAATAATGTCTGTTAGGAAGGATTAGACTACAGCTTCAAGTCAAGAAACAGTTTTTCAGATTGGACCATTTTTAATAAAACACTCATTCTTCCCTCAGCTGAACTCTCATCTCCTAAGCCTTTAAGTCTTTCCTTTCATAGGCAAACTTCCTATTTCTGTGGGACTTTTGATTGCATAAGGACTCCAAATGTTCATAAGAATTAAGTTATGTTTAATTTTTTATAATCTTTGAGATTAATTATTTATATACACTTTTTAGACATTTTAGAGCTTGGTGTTATTTATTTAATGCATCTTTTCTTCTCCACATCCTTTTGATAGTGCATAAATATGCAGCTCAATTCAATCAATAAGGAAAATTCATTTTTTCATTCTAATTAGCCATCACATTTTTTAATAGCCTACGAAAGAAAAATGACAAAGTGATTTATTTTTCTGAGACAATGACCAAAAGTTTGGTACATAGGCCTAAACACTTCACCTCTAAAGCGTAAATCAGTCTGTGGCACCCTAGCATTCATCTGCACAAGCCTTCAATGTGGTGGATAACATGCAAAGAATTCTGAATTCCTGCAGTGTTGTATGTTTCAGTAGCAGAATAAAATTGTGATTATACCATAGATTTCATGTTACCTAAAAGCATCCATTTGCCTTTCCCCACATCAGGCTCTATACTGAGAGAAAATATTCTTTTATTCTTTTTCTTAAGTGTAAAGTAGAAGTGATTTGTATCAGTCAATGTTCTTTGTACAGGATGTGGCAATTAGTAGTCCCATTTCAAATATGAGGAACTGGAGAACAGACACCCCTAATCTCATACTAAGGCAAGGGCAGGGTCTTAGTCCTGAGCCCCTGCTCATGGAGAACACATTTATTTATGACAAAAGTACATTATACAAACTCTATTTTTAAGCCAGCCAACAAGTAAAACAGAAAAGGTAAATTTGCAACAAAATGTTCTGATATAAATTTTATTTCCTGCAAATACATTTATTAATCTAGAGAATGTATAAGAATGTTTCTGCAATCTGACTGTGTAAGATACATTATAAAATACTGTAGGAACTAGGTGTCAGTGTCTCAGCATATCCCTAGAGATCCTGAAATTAATAGCTATATTTATAGCTGAATTATATTCTGAATCCGAGCTATTGCAAGGGACATTGTGTATGAACTGAACCATGTTGTCATTCCAGTGAGATACTGTTTCACTAAAGGAGGAACAGAACTGGGTCAGCCCGAGCAAATGAAGAATTTGTGCCAGGGAGAGGGCTAGTTATCCCCTAAACATTTTTGAAATTTCAATTTTCTTCCTTCTGGGCAAAACACTGGGAATTCATTCTGTGAAATGCAAATATTGCAAGCACAGGGACTCTTTCTCAATTTTTATCTCCCGTTTCTAAATGTACTTCACATGTGCTTGCGGGCACAGTCTCCTGTCTCCTGTCCATCCCCTTCCCTCATTCCCATCAAACAGCAGCCCCTGAAGGGTGGAAAAAATACCATCAAGAATGGCTTTGCAGCCTCCCTGGTGCCCTAGACCTGCTGATGGTGTCAAAGAAAGGATTTTGTAGGATCAGTGGAAGGGGGTGATAAAAGAATGGTACTAACATTCCCTTCATTCACGGTTTTCCTCTCACCCCAGCTTCACCTCACTTGGATTCTGTCCAGAGACAGAAGTTATCGGAATAATCTGCAGTGCTACAACACCTAATGTAACTCTGAAGGGTGAGTCAGTGTATTGCAAATGAGGAATTGTGTACCATTAGATTGTACCATTTTTCATTGATATTCAGATGCCCCATTCACTTCCATAGGTGTAATAATCTATAACAATTTATTTTATAAACATATAAGTATGTGATGAAAGATTTGTTAGCACATCCCTCACTATGCTGAATCAGCTTGAAATTCAACACATTAGGGGAAAGTCTGTGTAATGAAAGGCCTTTTCCAGCTGCTCATTGTTTTGAATTCAAAGTCATAGTAGAGCAACCTGGGTGACATCAGTTATGCCTTCAATTCTTTTCTCACCAGATTCATCACCACAGGAAATTGATCCCCACATTACCTAAACAGCATGAGTGTTCTGCTGAGATTTTAACTTCTTATGGGAGTCTCCTAATCTGCTGGGTGTTATTCCTCTCAAGGCATGGGATGGGAGTGTAAGTAGATAACAGCCATCACAGATGGAGACATAGCTGGGAGGAAATGCTGTGGCTGCGATAACACTCAGGGAGCAGCACAGAGAAATGATTCCTAGTCCTGAAGTTCCCTACCAACCTTTACCTTATCCCCTGTCACCTACCTTGTCCCTGCCATAATTTTACCCATCTATAGTTTAGTTAATGATATCATAATAATCTATTCTCAAAATTAAATACAGGACCTTACCAAGCTATGCTGATCAGAATTGTTATCTGTCAGGTATTTCAAATACAGACACTTGTGGGAAAATACTGTTCAAGTTCAACAGGCAATCACACAAATCCATTTTTATGAATGCTATAGGAGAATAAATGCAACCTCATATGAAGAAACCACAAACCCCAACCATTTCCATCTGCTTTGAACAGCCATTTTAAAACTCCTTGACACAAGCCCAAGAGGCTGAAAGTGAGAGGCTGCTGGAGACATTCAGTTTTTCAGTATTCTTTGAGAAGTAAAATTAAGGCTGAAATCAAGGATAATTGTCAAACAACAGTTAGGTTTGTTTCAATTTCCACTTGCTTCAAATACAGGTTACTACCTCTCATGGCAGGGGAGGTTGGAACAAGATGATTTTTTAATTCCATTCCAACACAAATCATTCTGTGGTTCTACAATTCTTCCAGCTGCTAAGCAAGCTTGCTTCCTGTCACTTCACAGAGTTTCCTGAAAAACTTCTTTCTTAATTTACTTTTATTCGTGCTTTTGCTTTATGAAGTTTTGCTCTACGCAAGGGATTAAAGGGAGAGTCTGTTGCCAACTAAGTGGAAAGGTGTAATTTTATGCACCATTTCTGTCTAGAACAGGACTGATGAGGCACGAAACTAAGTTTTGTTCAGGTACAGCACCATAGCTGGGAGGGAAGAGAGAGTTCCTCTAAAAAGGTCAAATAAGGAGACAAATTCTTCCCTTCAAGAAGGTTTTGATTATGTGACAGCAATGCTTTCTACCTTGAAAGAGTGTACAAGAGTTTAGGGAATACTGAAGTATCTTCTGAGCCAATAATAAGTAGAGGTAACATAAAAGTGAATGAGTAATTGCATCAGAAGTCTGCAATCAAAGGCAAACATCTATCTAAAGGTAGAGGGGGGAGATTTAGGACGAGTTAATCTTTTGCACTTTATATAATACCAGAAAATATAGT
The DNA here is from genome assembly GCA_013399895.1 of Serilophus lunatus. Lineage (NCBI taxonomy): Eukaryota > Metazoa > Chordata > Aves > Passeriformes > Eurylaimidae > Serilophus > Serilophus lunatus. Next base: position 58,024 of record VXBA01004285.1, read on the forward strand.
TTGCCTTTAATCTCGCCATTAAAGATTTTATTTTTAATACAATAAAAATGTATTTCACTTAGTCACCTTTCACTTAAGAATCGAGTATATAAGCACCAGTTGTAAACTAAGGGCTGTTCCTCAAAGCTTTTGTAAATACAAAGAGAGCGACACGAGGCCGTGGAAGGATGTTGCCAGAGACCACAGTCCACTTGTGTGGGATAAAACATGTTTAGATTCCCTGACAGAAGTCAGATCAGACATTCGAAGTAATGAATTCTTTGGGCACTATCCAAAATGAGCTCCTACATTTGGAGATAATAGAATTGCCAGTGTAAATCATACCAAAGATGGGATAAACTGCACATGCTATGTTAATAAATCTGGTGGGTGACACACATCAACTATCAGCAGTGACAAGCAAACAGTTTATCCTATGCTTGTAGAGGCTAAACCTGGACTGATTTATTTGCAGAGGTATCTGTAGTTGCATCTGAAGATGGTCAGAAAATGACTAAAACAGGTGTGAACTACAGCATGGCTCAGTAGTTTTTCATTGTAGCCATGGTTTTTTCTCCAGTACACATCCTGAAAGTAATGGTTTGTTTTAAATAACTGATTTTTTTAATTATTTGCATATTACAGGCAACACAAATCTTAAGTAGGAAATGTTTCCCATTAGCAATATTCTCCTTTTATATTAGAATATAGATAATAAGATCCATTAACCACAACATCAAAGGCCAGAGGAGTGCAAGACAGAACTTCCATTCTGTCAAGCCTTATTCCTTGTGAAATTGGCTTTTCTCTTTTCAAAAACCTTAAGGAGATGGTACTGTCATCCATGATTAGTCAAACTGATGCATACTGATGGAATTATGTTCCAATTACAGAGTCAATGTCATCAGAGCTTCCGGAGAAGCTATCCTGACTCACAGAAAATGGAAGGTGAGAAAGACTAAGAGAGGAAAATTGGCAAATTTGACAGAGCTGTCTACAGAACTGATTTGGAGCTCTGAACATTTGATTAATGTTTACAAAAGGCAAACAAACAAAAAGCAGATGCATCTCACTTAGTCTTTATTATGCACAATTACCATGGGAGTGATTAATTAGAATTCTCCTCCTGTGTCTTGGCCACAAAAGCATTTTAAACAGGCCTTTCTACTACATTATGAAAAAATTTTAGTAAGGTCCAGAAGAAGAACCTTTAGCTACAGATGACCTACATTTGTCTTCACAGACTTTTGCCACATATAGTTGGTACTAAAGTCTATTTTTCTCTTGGAGGCAGATGCATTAGTGATGTCTAAAGAACACTGCACACCTGTAGTAAAAATACAGCACACAGTATAAGATTTCCCAGTTACACACCATCTTCATCAGCTGATTCGATGCAGTAATTTGAACAACAAAACCATATTAGTGGGAGGAAAGAGATGACTGCAATTAGAGTAACCCAGTTATCCTTCCATAAATTAGAAGTAAGAAATCCACATGATATTGCAATAGTTACAACACAATATACTACTTCTAGGAGTACTTTGAGATAAAAGTAAATATTTAATTTACTTGGGTTTGTTATCCTGAAGATTTAAAACATTACTTATAGATTAAAATCTGTACTTAAGTAATAAATTCATGTGACAAGGAATGCTGCCTCCAAAAGCCACATCTATTTGCTTTCCTCTATATACCAACAGGTTATAACAATTTTCTGTAAAGAAAGCAAAGAGTTATTCAACCTTTTCTGGTCTCCATGTAAAACCACCACAATAACTTCTAAATAAAAAACTCAGATACTATAGGATACTATATATATAGATATAGGATATATAGATACTATAGGACTAACTCCTCTGCCATGGGCAGAGACACCTTCCATTAGATCACGTTGCTCAAAGTACTGTCCAACCTGTCCTAGAACACTTCCAGGGATGAGGCATTCACATCTTCTTTGGGCAATCTGTGCTAGTGCCTCAGAACCCTCACAGTAAAGAGTTTTTTCCTAATATCTAGTGTAAACCTACTCTCTGTCAATCTGAACTCATTCCTCCTTGTCCAGTCACTACAAGCTCTTGTAAATAGTCTTGCCCCTGTAAGTTCCTGTAAGTTCCCTCAGGAGAAAGGTATATTAATATATTCAGGTATATTAAATATATTACTCACAATTTAGGCATGAGTACTACCAATGCTGTGTATCATTTTTCACGGGTTTTGTGGTTCATGAATGAAAGCTCACAAAGAAAATGAAAAATTTCCTTTTGGAAAATTCAAAAATTAGAATTTAGTGAAACTCAGGAACAGAAACCAGCAAGTCTCAGTTTTTGCTTAGTCCTGTTCACATTTGCACCACAGCAATTTGTAAATGTAATCATTGTTCCGTTAAAGGAATGTCTGTCAGCAGGATCATGGGTTATTTATATTTAGAGTCTTATATCATGGACAAAGCATCTCCAACACTAGGATATAAAGGATTAAAACAATCAGTTGCAGTTATTGTTGCACGAGTTGGGAACTAGGTTTGAGGATCAGGCACAGCAATTCCCTTCACCAATGACACTTAGTACTGAGAGAAAGGAGTCACATTATTATTTTAACTCAACTAGATTTTTTTGTTTGCTTGGTTTGTTTTCTTCAGTATTACGAGGATTTGAATTTAGAAGATTAAAAATACATATAAGTTCTCTTGCTCCAGAAACTTTGAAGTGGAAACCAGTTCAAGATTGCAAATCAAAGTTTTTATTCCTCAAAAACAATGATTTGTCATTTCTGAAACAAAAGTTGTATCTTCTGCAGGCTATTTCAAAAGTAAAGCAAATATCTCTTTCATGCTTTCTTTAGAAATCCAATCATAAAGCCAGTAGAAAATAGAACCAATTGGAATACATAAGCAATTTAGAGACACTTGTTCAATCTCTGTAATTACATATTCATAGAGGCAGGATTGGTTAGAAAGGGCTATAGATATTTTTCTATTTAAAACTTTGAAGAGTTTCCTGAGATGTGTTAAACACAGGATAAATGTCATACATCTTCTTCTGTCAAAACCGTTCCAAGACAAAGGACAGAATATGGCCAAACAAAGCATATTTTCCATGCAGCAGTCACACCATATGAACAACTCTGAGCCAAATTATGCTCATTCACATGTACAGAAATCTTGCTTATTTCAGTGAACTTCCTTCTGTAGGGCAAAGTGATGTCAGAAATCAACTTTGTCAATAATTTTCGGGACAGCGTTTCTTGAAGTGGTTTTACAAGTCAGCAACATTGAGAAGCTGCATTTTAACACTGTGTCCTCTTTGCATTTTCTGTGTGTATTGGAGGTTTTTAGCCAGATTCCATACTATTTAAATACATGCTTAGTCCTTCAATCTTTCATTGGGCATCCCAATTAGCTTGAAAAAGTCAGATGAATTTGAGAATCTCACCTGTTCCCACGGAGCAGGAACAAGCTTTGGGGGATTAAGAAGTACGTGGCAGGATGTGGCACTTGGCTGTACAAGTTCTAGATCCCTTTGGGCAAAATTAGTACATTCCAGTGCTTAAAGAAAAAGCATGTGAATGATAGACAGCATCAGGCTACTTTACTGACAGCAGTAACCTCACTGTGACAATGCTGGCCTTCCTGGCTGCCAGCTTTTTGATCACTTTTGGCCCTAAGGAATTTTGTCTTCACCTGATGGAACCCTTAATGAAGGACATATGGCTTAGGGAATCAGGTTGTAAGCACAAGGACCAGCTGGCAGACTTGAGAGCAAAGCTGAAACTAGTTTCAGATTTTGATAGTCACAAAGGTCATACCAGGGCACAACCTACTCCCAGGCTGCTGAATCCAACACAAATTAGATAAAGTAACACCTTTACCACAGTTTTCTATTTATGAACTGAATACGAACAGGAGAGGAAGGACAGGACAGGACAGGAGAAATAAGAATCTTAAAGCTGGCAAATACTTTCTATGTCTTTGGTGATGGAAGCTTTATTCAGTTTTTCAGCTCTGTAGGCAAAATTCATCCAGGTGGCAGTGGCAATGAGGGCAGCAAGTGGGGAAAATGAAAACTGGCAGGAGATGACTGAAGAAAAACATGAGAAGTTCACGCAGGGATTGGGAAGACCAAGGGGATGTGAGGTAAGCAAGGGAATTGGGGTGGGATTTTGGTGAGGAATAGAGATTGATGCCAGCATGACTCTGTGAGATGGAAATACAGTAGGGTATCAGGGGCTTTTCCTCCACCTACTCTTCTCCTCTCCCACCATCATATACTTAGTCTCCCTCCTCTTGCTTTAGTTCCCCTGAATTATGGGTCTCCCCACTTCTCCCATAACTCACAAACCCTATCTTGCCCTTGGTAGCTACTTACATTTTTTTCCAATTTTTCAAGGAAAGAAGCAACAATATCCACTCCTCCCCACACATGGTAGTGCAGAAGGAATAAGAGAGAAGATGAACTTCAAGTCCTAAGAGACAGGACCAGAGTGGGAAACCGCCCAAAATACTGGAAAGTAGTGGGTAGGAACTGACAGCGATTGCTTCTGCAGGGGGAAAATTGGTATAGCAGTTGTAGTTTTCCTTCTAGACACCAGAAAAAAAAAAAAAAAGAAAAAGAAAAAAACCCAAACAAATTTTCTGCATTGCAAACTATATCCCAAACTTTAATCTCTGTGCCTTAGTTCAAATGAGGTAAGAGTGTCTTATCCACTTATCTCAAAAAGGTGCTGTATAAGGCAAATTAACATGTACATTTTGTGAGGAACTCAGATAAGTATTGATGAACACTAAGGCAAAAGTCCACAAGGAAATTAAGTCATAAAAGCAAAATCTGAAGAGATAACAAATGCTCCACTGGAGTACACACTGAACAGTGACGAGCAAACAAATTAGAGAATAGCTTCACTTTTGGTAAACAATTGCTATGTACCTAAAGCGTGGCAGAAGTCCAAGTGGAAGCAAATGCATACATATGATCAGGTTCTCACAGTGCAAAAAGCTGTGCTTGTTTCTGAGGGAGGAAATTAAGTAGTCACACGCCACCTCCTGGCATTCCTTAAATAGAGCTCAGCAACTTATTTGTGTGTTGCCCACACTGTAACTTTGCAGAAAAATGCAAATCTGACGTATGTACCAACTTATGACAGAAAAAAAATGTTACAGCTATATTGTTAATTTCAAAATTAAATGTCTCAGGGAGTTTTGCTCCACATAGTATTATTTCAAAATTTACCCAAATGACAGAAGGGGTTAAAACATTATCAACCAGCTGAACGAAAACTTATGGAGTCACCTGCAGATGGAGCAAGGGGGAATTCATTTTAAAAATATATGAAATCATGTGAGTTGATCGAAGACATACATCAGCTACCCTCAACCCCAGTGTTTACAGTTTTTCTTACAAAGATCAGGGACCAGCAGAGGGGCTGTGGGACTCATGTGCCTTAAAGTCTTATCCTAGAAGAGGAGAGAGGATGCTGTGATGAGAATAAGTGATTCTATGCATTTCAACCAAGCAGAATTCCCAGGCTCTGCTCTCCCATTGCCACTCCGTGTTTCATAATGTCCCTGACTCCTCCTCACAGTCCTGGTCTCCTCCTTGTGTCCATGCTGCAGGCTTTTGCCCCAGTCTAGGTCTTCTTGCCAAACAGATACTACCTCCTGTAAATAGGGTAAAGAAAAGTGAAATGTGTTTTGGGATAGAATGGGATGAATATCCTACTTAGTTTTGATATTCTTAAAACAGCTAATATTTTACTTCTGTACCATAATTTTATGACCATTTTCCCAAAACATATTCCTGCCTAATTTTTCTGCTTGTTTTCATGATGATCTCATCCCCTGATACCTTTAGTAGGCCCCCCCACATTCCCCCACTGCCATCTGGGAAGAAAAAAGCACATGTCAGTCCTGGCTTGGTGTTGTACCTGCGCTGTCTGCTGTTGGTTGTATCTGTGGCTCGCATGTGCAGCATTGCCAGGCCAACAAAAAATGTTGAGTTCATGTGAGGCTTTTTTCTCTATGTGAGGTCACTAATGCAGTTCACTTTTGCCTGAATGGGTCAGGATTTTCATAAAGCCTTGTACTAGTTTGAAATCAAACCAGTGGGCGATCACAAGTCAGAATTATAATTTAATAGAAAAAAAATTAAAAGAAATAAATAAATGCAGAAGTACAAGAACACTGACAAAGTCAGATACACCCTGACACTCTATGGTAATAGCAGTCCAAGCAAAGCAGTTCCGTTGAAGCAGTGATCCTGTGAAAAAAAAAGGGTGAGAAAGTCCAACGGTAGCTCTTGTCCTCTGGGAGTCCAGTAGGTAAGCGCTCCTGTGGTGTTCAGAGTCTCAGCTTATATCCAGGATAGAATTGTTGTCTCCTCCCTCTGGGCAAAACATCTCACAATGGGATGGTGAGTCATGTGATAAGGCCTGATGGGCCCATTAACAGCAGATAGTCCAGGAAGGAGCTATCTCTGAGTCATGGGGCGAGGCATTGATGGCCCATTAACAGATGATAATGGCAAGGAACACTGTTTCACCAGCTGTTTCAACAGCTAACAGAGATGGTAATAGAATATACTTCAACCTAGGACAAGCCTCCAGAACCATTATACCTATGAGATTTCTCTTTGTGTTTATTGTGGCTGAAATTGGCCTGTTGGTTCTCAAATTATTGGAGACTAGCCAGGGTGATTGCAAAAGCCTTAGAAACCAAGGAAAAAAAATTAAAACCTAAATTTTATGGGCCATAATGTGCATTATTTGTGATGAGTACTTTAAATGACACAGAATAAATATTCTTTGCAGCAAAAGCAAAGATTCTTGGAGCACGTTCATTTTTTTCTAGAGGGTATTAATTGATTCTCAAAAAAACTAATCTAGCTAAGACTGAAAATGGAAGGGAATAATTAGATTCTATTTTTGGATGTTTAGGTAATAAAAAATTTTGACCCTACTCTCCTATTTTATAGCAGAGGGAAGAGAACAGTTCACGTGAAGATATACAGAATATGACAACGTACATCAGCAGCTCAGTGCAATGGAGTGAGAACTTGTCTAATATATACAGTCATCGATTTGGGGCATGAAAAATTGCAGTGGGATCAGCTGGGAGCCATGCACATGTCCTTACAGACAACACTTTGGGAAATTTGAGTTTCACACACACTGTGTGAGGCATCCCGTTGCCACCCACTCTGGAATGGTGAAAGCTCTGTACTTTATTCCCCTTCTGCACCTGGTTGCACAAGTATGTTAAATTTTAATAATGTAGATCTCATTTCAACATGGTATTATAACCCCTTTTACTTTGTAGAAACACTGCCTATCCTAAAAATAATATCTATCCAAATTGCACCAATTGGCCAGAAAAATCATCATTATAGACACTCCTGATGACAGAGGAAAGGATGGAAAATATGTAATCCAGTGGAATGTCTCCTCTCTTTGCAAAGCATCTTTAATACAATTAATGAATTAAAACATCCATGGATCATAAACATTATTTTCTCATATATCTGAGGATTCTGTAATATGACATCTTTAATTCTGATGTGTAATTCACTCTCCGAGTATATATGGCATAGATTTGAAAAGCATTTTGAGGTTTTGGCTGCAGTTTTAAGCTTCTTGCTCTGAGACATCTGCAAGACACTAACTTTTCTGTCAGTGTCTGCTCAGCACTTTCTGGGAATTTCTAAAAAAATGTAGTCATTCCTATCTATTTTTGCTGCCCCTCTGACAGCTGTCTTCCAAGTGAGCAGAGCTGTCACTAAGAACCCTTGCTTGAGACAAGACTGGGGAAAAAAAAGAGAGATCAACCAGGAACTACTGGATGATTTGGGGGGCAGAATTGGCATGAACTCTCTGCTCTGCTTTTCACGGCTGGTTAATGTCGTCAGTTTGCATCCACTGTGGCTCCTGACAAAATGAACAATGACAGAGTAAAAGCCCTAACACAGGCCCTGAGGATTTGATCTCTGCAGTCTAACAATGCTTGGTAGAAACACCTGTCATCAGCTACATGTGGATGGTCATAAAATGTTGTCATTACCACCCATTTATAGAACCAGCCATAAAATACAAGGTTGGGAAAACGCACCAATAAACATGTATTAATAAAATGTTTATTTATTTAGTGACTGATTATATAGATAAAACATACTTCAGTGAAATGCCTGCAAGTGATGTTCTTTATTGGTGGCTACGTAAACAATGGAGGCATTGCTGTGAAAACTCCTCTTTTCTCACTACTGAAAGCTAAAATTAAGGCCACAATGGATTATTAATGCTCACCTATTTACTCATTTTTGCTGATGAGTATTGTACATTTCCTTATCTCTTTTTCTCTAGCTACAATATTTTAAACTTAACTGCATAAAAGTAATATTACCTTTCTACCTTTCCTGCATTATATTGTTGTTGGGATATATTAATTCCTTTGGGATTTTTTACATTTCTTTTTCTTTAAAACTCTTTGAAGAGCTCCTTCTCTTAGATCATCTAAGGCTAACTAGTCATTCCTGATAGCCTTTTGAATCTCCATGAGCATTTAAAACTAAGGCACTTTTTGCTGCTTGCTGCAGATCCTGAACATTTGATTGTACTTTTAGGTGAATTAGTAATCTAACGGGAAAACATAGAACTGCTGCTGCCAAATCAGTCTTGCAATTCCCATTTTCTAATTGGCCTCAGAACAGGATGTTTCTGTCTCGCACTTTAGATACTACTACAGTGAAAGCTCTGAAAGCTCTAAAATGTCTGCTAATGTAATGATCACAGAATCACAGAATGGGTCAGTTTAGAAGGGACCACAGTGGGTCATGTGGTCCAACTTCCCCGCTCAAAAAGGGTCATCCTGGAGCACATGGCATAGAATTGCATTTGGGCAGTTCTTGATTATCCCCAGTGAGGGAGACTCCACACTCTCCGGACAGGCTTGTTCCAGTGCATGGTCACTCACACAGTAAAGAAGTTCCTTCCCATAATTCAAGTGGGACCTCCAGTGCATCAGTTTCTCTCTGTTGTCACTTGACCTATTGCTTGGCACCAGTGAGAAGAGACTGGGTCCATCCTCTTGACCCTTAAGACACTGATGGACATCGATGAGGTCTCCCCTCAATCATCTATTCTTGAGGCCAAACAGGACCAGCTCTCTCAGCCTTTCCTTGTAAAAGTGATACTCAGTCCTTAATTATCTCTGTTGCCTCTATTGCTGCTCCAAAATGATGGCCATCACTTTTTAAGGAAATGTAAAGGCAGGTCACTTGGGCCATGGAGTTTTGTGCATGCGTGGACCAACATGTATATGAACTGTTGGTCCAGGAAATTTAGGAAATACTCAAACAAAACTGGTCAGACCACTTAGACAGGCTTGGGATGAGGGGGAGTAAAACCAGAGAGTTTGGCTGCAAATGAGCCATGCAGCAATACTGTATGTACACAATTCAACTTCTTCTTAATCTTAGTGGGTAGTTTGATTGTCACCCTAGATGTGCTCAAAGGATCAGGCCCCTCTCTCATTGGCAGTAATGAAAAACTGGTGTTGGACAAAAAGGTAGCTGGATACTCTTCCGATGTCCTCACTAAATCAAAAAGTTCTTGTATTTCACAACTAAATTCGCTCCTCATTATATAACACATACGGAAACTCACAGAGATCAACACATACATATTCATAGAGAACAGCTGTTTCCTCTGTTTTGAAATTGAATTAGGAAAACAGTTGTTTTAAATAACAGCACTACAATTACACTAAGGACTTTACTGACTTCTATTGAAAATTAGATACCCCATGTTGTATATAATAATGTGATAAAAGAGGCCTGCTTTAAAACATATCAGCTCTCTTCAAACAAAGCTCAATCCCAACGCTGTATTTATGAAGTGATTAGAGCTTTATAAGGCTACTCCATATTCGCAGGTGTTTGTAACGTAAAAATGGAGGAAAACAATTTTAAAACCCCCAGAGAACAAAATATATTCATCACAGATATAGGAACTTTACTGTCAGGCTACTGAAATCTTGGGTTTAAACTGTTTTAGAGAAATCAGAATGCTACTCACAGTGTTACATTTATATCAGTGAGTAGTGGCTGAATGAACACCAAACTGGCTCTCTGCTTGTCTCATTCAGACAACTAGTAAAATCTGGTAACTGCATTATTTGAGAGCTTTTTTCTGAAGCCATATGGCATGACAAGTACATTGGAGCCTCCACACCCTTATGCACAGCTAATAAAAAAATGAGACAAATAGCTGGAATGAAACACTTCAATTAAGAGAGCAGACTGCCTATAGATGATGGTTGGAAGAAGAACTATCTTTGAACTAAAGCTGCATCTGACATGTGTTAAGACCATGATAATTCACTTGTATTTTTGGCTGATGAAAAAACCTTTTAAAACTTTCTTCGAGGCTTCTGAAAATAACAAGGAGAATTATTATGACCAGTTGTAATTAAAGGACAAATGCAGCTCTGTGGAATATTTCAATGCTGAGTGCTGTTGTTGGCACAAACATTGATAAATTGTATGTTAATTCCAACGTGCTGCTTTGAAGGCAGTGACTCAATGTATTTATGGAAGGTTGACTATTTACTCTGTGTTATCACTTTCATTTTATTTGGGCCCAAGAGTTCAAAACCATAAACTATATTTCAGAAATCATACAAACAAATAAGAAGGACTTTATTCCTTCTGCAGTTGCACCCACACGTGATAGTCTGGCCAATTTTCACAACATGTTTTGGATACTGCTGAAAACTGCGAGACATGTAGACATCTCACCTCCTCAGTTTCACATTTTTAGGGATTATTGTCAAGGAACACAAGTGAGAAACACTGATCCTATTTCTACTATTGTTGAAAGGCAAGAAAGTAGATTCAAAAAGCGTGAGAAAACAAAATTATAGTCCTCAACAGACGCAACAAAAGCAGACCTGAAGTCAGTAAACATAAACTCAAATGGACTTATCCACCTAACCTGCCAGTCGGATTGACATGTCTTCCTTCAGAGGGAGCTACTACAACAAGAAGGGGCTGTCAGCGACTTTAGGCTGGCTGGATGGGCTGAAATAAAGTGCCAAGTCCTGCACTTGGGTCACAACAACCACCTGAAGCACTGTAGGCTGAGGGAAGAGTGGCAGGAAGCACCCTACAGAAAAGGACCTGGAGGAGCTGAGTGACAGTGGCTGAACATGAGTCAACGTGTGCCCAGGTGGGCAAGAAAACCAAAGGCATCCTGGCCTGTGTCAGCGATAGTGTGGCCAGCAGGGCCAGGGCAGTGACCATTCGTTCCCCTGCACTCAGCACTGCTGAGGCCACACCTCAAATCCTGGGTCCACTTCTGGGCCCCTCATGACACGAAAGACGTTTTGGTGTGTCCAGAGAAGGGCAGTGGAGCTGAGGAAGGGTCTGGAGCACAAGCCCTGTGAGGAGTAGCTGAGGAAGCTCAGAGTATTTAGCCTGGAGAAAGGAAGGCTCAGGAGAGACCTTCTCACTCTCTAAGCTCCCTGGGAGGATGTTGTAGCCGGGTAGGGCTTGGTCTCCTCTGCTGGGCAACCAGTGACAGAACCAGAGGAAACGGCCTCAAGCTGTGCCAGGGAGGTTGAGTTGCCCATCAGGAAGAATTTCTTCACGAGAAGAGTGGTCAACCATTGCAAAAGGCAGCCCAGGGCAGCGGTGCAGTCGCCATCCCTGGAAGTGCTCAAGGTGTGACTGGATGTGGCACGGATCTCGGCGACAAGGGGGTGGTGATGGTTCAAAGCTTGGACCCGATTCCAACCTTAACAACTCTCTGATTCCACGAAACAAACTTTTCAGATTTCCCTTTACACCAGGCATCAAAACCATCAGATCTGGCAACCGGCAGCGTTATTCCAAGAGCGGACCAAGAGTTTGTGCTGCCTTGGGTTTCACACGGCTTTTCACCGGGGTTCGGCATCACGGTCCGTGCAGGTCCATTTGAATTCTGCTGTCGGCGAGGCCGCCCAGCACCGCTCGGGCTCCGCATCCCATCCCTTCCCTTCCCTTCAGCCCGCGGCTGTGGGGACCCCAGCGCATCCCGACGGATCCCGGCCCGGACGCGCATCCCGCCCCATTCCCGCCCTGTCCCGTCCCGGGCCGCGGCCACGTGACTCGCGCAACGCTGCCCTGGAGCCGGCGAGCCCCTGCCCGCAAGGGCTGCTGGGAGTTGTGGTCCTCCGCGCCGGCCTCCGCCCGGCAGCCCCGCGCCTGTCGCTGCGCAGCCGGCCTCGTGCCCCGGGCCGTTCCCGCTGGCCGTGTCGGGGCGTTTCTCTGCCCGCTGTGAGCCCCCGCGCCTTCCCTCTCCGCGCGGGAGAGATGGGCGGAGAAGGGCACGGTGCGGCTTTTGACAGAACTACAGCTCCCGGCGTGCACCGCGCCCTGGGCACCTCCACGGGGGGGGCGGGGGTAAGATGGCGGCTGCGGAGCGGAGCGGGAGCGGGGGCTGAGGTGAGTGCGGGGCAGCCCAGGCGCGCCCGCGATCGCCCTCACGGCCGCCTCCTCTTCGCGGCCTCCCGCTCCCTTCCCCCTCTCCACGCTCGGGAACGAGGAGGGGCGGGAGCTGAGGGGATGGCGGGAGGGTGCGGAGGGAGGAAAGTCCTCGGGGCATCGCCTGAGGCGGCTCGGGGTGTCCGTGCAGCGCTTCCCGGCGGGAATGCGGGGTCCCGGCAGGAGCTGTGCCGAGGGTCCCGTGGAGGGCTGTGGGTTGGGGATTGTCGTGGTTTGCCCGCGATGGACCTCCGCACAGCGAGGCAGGAGCCGGGCACCGCGCAATTCACGGGCGGGTGGCACCGGAGCTTTCGTGGCTTCGTTTGCCGCTTTTAATTGCGAGTCACGGGGCCGCGCTGTGGGTAATTGGGGTGCAGGGTCACAAATCCTGATTGTAGTGCGGTGTCTCTCCAGGAAGGCGCCCCGTGGTACTTTGAGGCTCGAGGATAAAAGGGATCCGTCCCAGCGTGGACAGAGCAGAGCCGGTGGGAAGGAAGCCTCTCACCGGGAGCCAGAGGTTTAGTTACTGTGTCAGAACCGCGTTTGCCAACCCAAGATGTTAGATTTTGTAAAGCTGCATCAATTCGAGTAGGTAACCAAAAACCAGAGTTAACAGCCGAGGCTTTGGGGGTTTATAAGTCATTACTTCCTGAAGCATTTGTAATGTATTCTTAATAGTTAGAGATGTTTTCTCAAGTAACCTCAGGGCATCTTGCTGGAATACTCTATGGGTGCTTGTAAACACAGGGTGAAATTTCTCTGAGAGTTGAAATCTCGATTGTGGTGCCCTGATTAGCCTAAGAGTTTATCAATTTTATTTCAGACTTGTAATATTTGTTTAAAAAATGCCGTGGAATGGGATTAATTTCTGATTCAGGGAAAAAGTCACTAAAGTAGGAATTAAGATACAGTTTGTAATTAAACAACCATTTTAAAAGTCAATATTTGACTTTGGCATCCTGCTATGAAAATATTTGTGTTTAATGATAATCAGTATTTTCTCTCTAGTTTTGATCAAACTTGTTTAGTAGAAAAGAACCAACAAATTTCATTTTACTTGCAAGTTGAGGGAGGCATTAGAATCCTAATCAGACTTGGCAATTGTATAATGAAAGGGGATTGCATTCTAATTATGAAATCTAATTATAAATAGTTTGGGTTAGAAACAGCCTGGTTTGGTATCAGTGACTTTTAGCTGCCCAGCCTAACTCAGTAGGGAGTAATTCTTGTAAAGTTACTTTGCAGTTTTTAAGCAACTTCGGAGATACTTAATTTTTGTAAACAGAAGCAAATCCTATTTTCTGTGGCCGCATTCTCTCTCTCAGGGAGGAGTAGGGGGTGATCTCATTAGTAGGGCTCATGCACAGCATTGCTTCTCCACGTGAGACAGCTGATCCAAACTAAAGTCAGGTGCTTTCACAGAATCACCCTGTGCTGTGTGAATCCATCTTATGTTGTGTTTTTTGGGGTTCTGGTAGTTTGGTTGGAGCCTGACTTGTCTGTATTTAGGAGTGAGTATGAAACTTGTTAATGTTGCATTGCACTGGCCGTGTGCCTGCCTTCAGAGCCAAAGGCTTTGGTTAATTTTTCAAATAGGAAATATGAGTGGAGAGCCAAGTGATGTAAAAGCTTCACGTGCAGGGTATTTTTAATTTCTCGGCCCCTGCCTGCCTGGCTGGGGTTGTGTGGCTGTCAGAGCTTCTTAAACCTCTGCTCCTCTTTGGCTTGAGTTGGAGGAATGAGTTGGTGCCCAGCTGACAATTTCATTTTGAAGTCTGAAAATCAATTTAAACATTTATGGTGTTACACAATAGAATGAGGTAATAAAGGACTTACTAGAAGAAAATACAAACACTCAGGTTTGACTTCTGTTTCTTCCCCTGTAGCACGTGGTTGTTGACATTTTTCCATATTAGGTCTTTTAAAGAGGTCCATTGTTTTAGGGCAGACAGGAAAAAGATCTGAGCTCTTCTGTTTGGATTTCAGTGCATTTATGGAATCCTGTGATAATAAGAAGTAGTTTGTCCTTACAAACTATCTTTTGATTTCAGATCCCTGGTTAGATAATGGCAAAAAAGTCATTAAGTTGGACAAATTCTACTTTTATTCTTGTTCTGATAGAACAATGCACTGACATTGGATTTCCTGGCCAAATTGTGTGGAATCCTCTTTAAACTGAAAGTTGTTGTTCAGAAAAATAACTTGTGTCCACAGTGTTGATCTGCCTTTTAAAGTCCATTGAGTATCATTGCACTTTAATTCTAAATACAATTATAACCATTGTTATGCAAACAAAACAACTTTTAGTCCTCACAGAAAAGCAGAGATGTTTTTTATTTACTGGTCAGTTCCTTTGGTGGTGAAAACACTGTACAGAATACAGGATCCTGTGGAGGATACACTGTGTAATAGGATGTAACATCCTGCTGTTGCTTCTCCATCTGTCCAGTGTCACAAATTGACGCAGAATGTGTTAAACACTAAGTGTTAGACCCAGAAACCAAATGGTATTTCGTGATTTTCCATATCTCTATTTTGGTTGGAGCCAAGTTCTGCTTCACCACATTCTGTGGGTTTTTTACCCTCCCTTGCTGTGTAAAATTTTAATTCAGTGACAAACAGCTGAACAGACTCATGGTGGGAAGCTCCTTGGTTTAGTCGAGTTCTGTTCTGCTGTAACAGAATCACAACATCTGTGGATTAAACTTTGTCCTGGGCCGAACAAGGCAGTGATTGAAGGCTTTGTGGGGAGGAAATTGTGTCGTTTGTTCTGCATTTAGAAGCCAGGCCACCTCCTGTTACAGATCATAAAGTGGTTACAAATCCAGTGAATTATTTAAACACAGGACCAAATATCTTCTGTATGGATACTTGTCTTAGTGGCTTGTGCAGCTTTTTTAGTAATTTCTGCATTTGTACCTTCTGAGACAAGTTGGTTTTGCTGGCAAAAGCCATGATAATGTTCAAGGAAAACATTGAATTCCTGTTGTTAGTGATGGTCAGTAAAACCCTCCAAGTCTCTGGCATGGGGCTCTTTGAACCTCTCACCAGGTTCTTTGCATCTTTATGTTCTGAGGTGTCAATAAATTTGTCATTTCTCAGTGAAGTTCTTGACTCCACCCTGAATTAGAGACTTGGCTTTTCCATGTCGAACATCACACATTTCCTTTTATAAAACTGCTTTGCTTCTCACCCTGTCCTTGGAGAGGGACATAAACAGCTTCCTAATAGGATGGGATATTTTAAATGAGTTACTTTGAAGTGCTATTTTTAATCACAGTTGCTGACAGCAAATTACAACCTTTGATTGAAATACATATACAAGGAGAATAAAGTTTTATTTTTAACAACTATGAACATGGCTTTAATGTGTGATCATTGAAACATGTGACCAAATAAAATGTTTGGTCTCACATCAGCACCTCAGCAATCTCTGGAATTAGATTTTTTTGTGTGTGGATATACATACAATTATTAACTGAATATCTTTAATTTTTTATTTTGTTAAGATGGCAACACTCTGTGTCTTGAACAGAGATTTTGTTTTAGTTGTGGAGCTGCACTGCTTTAATACAGAAAAAGCTTCAAATTATTTGCATTTTAATGTTAATTGATTAAGCAACAGTAGTTTAGGCTACTTTTATCCCCAAAACAGATAGTTACAACATCGATTGAGTTAATTGTATGAATATATTTAATTGCCTCAAAAATCTTTTGAGCAGTTTATATGAGTTTGGACTCTGATCTAAAATCTGCCTTTTTTGAGAGAAACGCCCCAGGAATTCTCACAGCCTTTTTTCAGTGCTGTTTTCTCACGATGTGTTACAGAATCCTCTCCCAGGCACTTTAGCAGGGGAGTGCTGTGATTTACCCCTGAAGAGGAGGTGTCCTGTGGGGCTTTACTTGCTTTAGTGTCCTGAGCAGGGGCAGTTGGAAAGGTCATCCAAACACACGCACAGAGAAACGTTCCCTGCAGCATCAAAGGCAAGAACTGAGCGACCACATTTCGGGTGCTGGCAGAACCTGCCTGAAGTCTGGTCAGATAAAATGATATCTGGGTTTCTGTGTAACAGCCCCTGTGCTGTTGGAGCTGAAGGATGTGATTTGGGCTCATTCTGCACAAGTTACTGTTTAATTTTGGATGTAAATTGTCTAAAGCTTTTGTCTTGACTTTTTGTTTGTTTGTTTTTTTCTTTATAGTTAATTCTGTTTTTGCAAAATTGAAGACAGACTCCTGATTAACAATGCCTGGCAGTAAGTATTCTTGCCTTAACTGCATTAAGACAATATTTGTGTGTGTTTACTATTAAGATATTTTCTTTGAAGTTTAAAAAAATGTAACAAATTTAAATTGGAAAAAAGATATATTATACTTGCTGTCCTTTTAAAGAATTTTAAGATCTCAGTATTCTCTGGTCTCTATAAGTCTCCATATATTTTTCAAAGAACCTCATAGGACTCTGCATTTTCCTTTTTGATCAGAAGTTCACAGTTTAACATCAATGAGTTTTGTGGTTTAAAGAAGGTTCTGAAATAGTTTTATTCAAAAAATAAAAATATATTCTGATAGAGCTGTAATCCTGTATTTGGAAAATGGCAGCTAGTGTTTTTAGAAGATAGAATCACTGTTTAGGATAAAAAGTGATAAGACTTAAAATTTCTAACACTCAAGGTTAAGTAAGATTTTTGAGGCTGATGTTTCTAAGAATCAAATTATTTACTTCAAAGAGCACAAAATTTCACCAATTTCAAGTTGTTTCTCAAGTTATGAAATGTGCTATAATAGTATTGGTTTAACTCCTTTATTTTAAAATTATTTTTTCAATTGTCTATTTAGAAAACATTTTGCATAATCTCTACTAAGATTACTAACATCAGGCTTTGGATAAAGCAAAGAGGATAAAGAAATATTCATAAAGTTGCAGTTCCAGCCATATTGAGAGCACTTTAATTCTGTTGGTTTGTGATGCATTTCATGGATTTTTAATTTCATGAGGAAATGTTTGAGCACTTTTTCTTTGCAGTGATTTGCAATAAGCTGTGACTGCTGGGTGCTAGAACTGTCTTACAGCAATTCTGGGTTGTGTTGTGTGAACCACCAGCATTGTAAAATGCCATGGGTATTTTAGGTACCTTCTGCTTTTGTAGTAAAAATTGAATTGGTTGGTATGTACCTGAACACAAGTTTTGGTGACAAAGCAGTGGCACAAACAGTGTTTTGAGCATCACTTGTGCCAACTGTGGGTCAGGTTTGTAGCACAGTGAGCAGCTCGTGGGCTTCAGGTGCAGAGTCCAGGGCTGCTGAGGCCTCTGTCACTGCTGCTGGGGAGGAGTCTGGGGGGTGTTAAGCAATTCAGCTGGAAAAGTAAGATTATTTCTTTTCTCCTAGACCAGGTATGCTTATGTTTAGGGCCATTAATACATAATTGATGTAGAGTCTGCATTTCCACAGCAGATGGAACTTAAAGGAGACCAAAACAACTGATTGCAGTATTTATCTGTAGGGAGACATTCAGAGCTACAAAGCTATTTAATTATCTTTGTGTATATTAATGAATTTAAGTGCATGGGGGAAGGGAACCTAACAGATGTGTGTGTGTATTGCAGTTCTTACAGAAATAACAGTACTTGCTTAATATTTGACTTCCTTAAGTGATGATGATGAAGAAATACGATTGGATTTCAGGGCAAAGAAGCATCCTTTCGTGATAGTTATACCTTTATCACTAGAGATAGAGCCTTCAGAAATTCATCTTTGTTGCGTATGAGAAGAAAAGCTTCTGCCTGCTAATTTAGGTTTCTCTAGAGGTTCCATAAGCTTCTTTCCAGAGCATTTTGATGGAGTGGGCTGCTGCTATTTAGTACTACTTCAAAATCTTAAAGTATTTGTCCTTAAAATCTGAAGATCCCAGTTGTTTCAAAAGGCCAGGTTGTTGAGTTTTGGGTCTTTTTCCCATGAAGTTCTCTTATCTGACACATCAAGAAACACATTGAGCATCTTTTGGAATAAAACATGGAAAAGGCTGTTACAGTGAGATATTTTCCAAAAGCATTTTCTAAATGAGTTCTTTATAAATGAAGTAGAAAAATAACATCTAGTTAACAGGAAAGTTGGATGGAGTTCCTGGGTCGTACTGACCAATTCCCTCATCCATCCAGTGTTGCCCCGCTGAGTCCATAGATCAGTTCCCGGTGGTAATTTTACCCCTTTTTTACAGTACAGCAGTTAGGGAATGTGTATTTCTGGAGGTGGTGTTTTGGAATCAGGAGAGGCTGAGATAATGGTATTGCATAAAGACTGAATAAGAGGACTTAATTAGTCTTTCTGGGGACTTCAGCTGTTTGTAGTGGCATTTTAGAATTCAGTCTTGAAGTTAGTGTGCATGAATTTTTAACAGGACAATATGGTTTTTAGCTCCTTCAGTATTAACTGTGGAAAACAGGCGTGTAGTCAGAACTGGGATGTGGAGCTGAATGTAGTGGCTGGCCAGAGGTAAAGCTCTTCTCATCTAACTCAGCCTGCACTCCTTGTTTGTTACATATTTGGATTATCAGATTTTCTGTTGATGGTTCTGCTTAGTGATTCTATTTAGGAATGTGGGGTTTTTGTGCTGAAGGCACAAAACATTAAGGCTTTAGTCTCCATGCAGTAGTAGCCCAAATAGATAATGTTCAGTCTGCTCTCTTAAAGTGGAGGAGGGCTTGGCTTTGACAAGCCATGGCAAGGTGTTTGTGTTGGCATCTCATCTGCAGTGGAGGGGTGGTGCTCTCCCACTGCTGCAGGACTTGGATCAACCTTGCCAAGGCTTGGCTTTTCCTTGTGTTCCCTGTGTGTAACTTTATGTTTGGAGTTTCCCTCGTGCAAGTTACATGGGCATTGATGCATGATATGCTTACAGACACGGTGTCTTCAGCTGAAGTGCAAATTTGGAAATGCTGAGAAAGCAAATCTGTTTTCTCATTGCTATTATTTTACAATAGGAGTAGATTTGAGCCACATCTGTTATATAAACAGCTCAAGCTATGCCTTATCACAAAGAAAGTAAGGATTAAAAGGTTAATCAGTGCTTTTATTGAAAAAGAAAACCAAAGAACTTATAACCAGATAGCCTTTTCAGTACAGGCAGTGTATGTTTTTCATTTGCTTCAAGTGTGCTCTCCATTTCCCTGTTGAATAATTCGTGCAGATAATCTCATTTAACATACTTCTGTTGTGGAACATGGGTGGTTTTGGTGGGGTTTTTTGTCAGCTACATTTGGATTGAAATGTTAAAAGTGCTTCTGTTAAGCAAAAAAACAGTTGCCAAGTCTTATATCAAAACATTTGTTTAAGACTCTCTTGGTTTTGAACGTTATGTTCTGGGTATTCACACTTAATCAGATGCTTGAGACACAGCTTGGTAGATAATGAGAGTTTTTTTCCAGAAACAGCTAACCTACTTACTGGCTGTGTTCCCTGACTTCAATTAAACATTTAATTTCAAGACAGATTTTTTTATGCTGCAGCAAAATTGTTTGAACTGGAAGAATTATGTGTGGTACAGGTGAGAGCACCTGCTGACTGTAAGAATGTATTCTGCTTCTAGTAGATGTGGGGGGGATTTTTTTTTCCCTTTTTCTTTACTATGCCACTAACATAATTGCATCTTTTCAATATTTCGTTAATAATAATTATGTTAGTCTGTTTTTAGCTGCTGATTAGCAGGCCCTTATGACTGACTGTGACATGTAAATGAAGAGAGCAAATAAATAAAAATAAGGATTTTGCCAAATGTCATTTTCCCACATTCTTCCCTTCAATTACTGCTGTGAAATTTAGTGATATGAGCGCCTCCTACACTATTCTGCTGAAAATTTGCCAGTTGAAAAGAGACCACCCTGATTTAGGAGGTACTTGTGGAAAGTATTCCATGATTTGGCCTGTCCTTGGTTACAGTGAAGGGGCTGTTTTGGTGTCTCCAGAATGCAGGCCCAAGGGGTACTCAGTGCAGGTTTCTTCTCCGTAAACTGCAGAACATTTTGGTTCCTCGACCTTGCAAACACCCTGTGGCTTTTTTGCCAGTTGTCAGTGCAGAGGCAGCTGCTGTGAGGGCAGGTGGGGTGTGCTGATGGCTCCCTGCTGTGTGTGAGGTGAAAGTCAATAGGAGATACAACAGTAGAATAGTGCTCGGGGATTTTAGTTGTTTATGGATGTCACTGCTTTCAGCTGTGTTTAAACAAACATGATCCAACCCAACCTTCCCCCCAAACCAAAAATACCCATCAAACTTTTAAAATTACCATTTTCCACGTGAACAGAGCTTCCTTGCCAACTGTAGGAGGGAAAGCAGTATTTGAAATGGAATTTGAGATGAGTGAATTCTTAACTCATGCTTAATGTTTTTGACGCATTTTAAGAGGCAGATAGTTTCCTCATTTTTGGTTTCCTCCCTCACAACAATTTCTGGAAATTCATTTGTTTATATTTTGTGATTCTAGTTTTCATTGTGTGTCTAATAAGTAAACATTAACAAGATTGCTAATGGAAAGGGAAGATTTCATCTCCCTGTGAAATAAATTCTGTGGTCCTAAACGTGTCTGTATAAATATTCCAAGGGCCAAGGATTCTGTTGCGTTTAGTGAAAATTAAGCCACAGTTCTTATTAATAACTGAATCTACTCTTTCCATTCCAACATACTTTTTTCCTCATCTGGAGTATGTTTCTCCTGTAGCCTTCACACTTTAAAACCCTAAATGGGACCCTCCATTTAATAAAGCACTTTTCATTATTGCTTTAAATTATTTTATAGGTGGTAGAAACCCTATTTATTTTCTGACAGCATTGTTGACTACTTAGTGTAGCATTAAATACATCACCATTCTGTAACATTTTCATATTTTGGCTATTAGAAAGGAGTTATATGAGGGGTGTCTGAAATTATTGTTTGCTGCTTGATTCTATTATCTTAGGATGAGAAAGATCAGCAACCCTGTATCATGTTCTTTTCAACTACTGACCTAAGGGACCCAGGAACAAGAACAAGAGCTGCCAGGGCAATGTCATGGTTGGGCTTCCTTCAGTAGTTTGCCCTTTGCTAGACCTAGGCCAGAAAAGGAAAATAACTATTTCAAAATATCTGTAACTGTAACAATACTGTGGTCATGGGATATATAATGGATTCTTTGCATAATAATGTGCTTTTGATTTGTAAACACTTGGATGCAGAATTTTTTCAGCTGATTTTTAGGTGGTTGTCATTTCTACACTGAAAAGAAAAATTAGTGACTTCTCTAAATGTATCCTTTGATTAAGCTGAGGAAAAAAAGCAAAACAGGAGCTTGCAGCTGGCAAAGTGTAACTCTTTGTACATGTGTTTATTTAACTCTTGGTGCCTTAAGCAACTTTGTGTGCCAGTGAATTGGTTGCTTCCATACTATTGAATGAATCTGCATGGATTTCTCTCAAAAGCTTTCCTTTTGTTTTCTGTTACCATGTCTATGTACACATCATCCACTCATCTGGGAAAGTTAATGTTTAGGAGCAGTTCCATGTAAAGTAAAAAACGCTCTTCCTTAAGATGTGGCAAATATCATCAAGTGACATCATCATTCATTCTTCCATTTGTTTTGGAACACACTTTAGTATAGCCAAGAAATGAACAATTTTGTTTCATCCATTCCTTGTCAAAACCTGAAGAATTTATTTTTTCAGCTGTTTTTTATTTCTATATTCATAACCTGGGCATGTGACATAGAAAACCAAATGCTTTGGAGATGAACTTCATTCAGTCCCCATCAAAGCCTTTATGTGCTTTTAGAAGCTATACATGGACAGTTCACCAAATGTTAAAGTGTAGCTTAATAGTTTTTTTCAGGCTTTGTTGAAATCTAGCTGTCATTGTTATTTACAGAAATGGCTTTGCAGCTGTCTGTCGATTAACCTTCATGTGCAGCCTTGTTTGCTATTGATTTCTCAGTCATGGGACGAAAGGGTAAGAAGGCTCATGCTGATTATGCATGCAAGTGTGCTGTTTTTTTGTGCATGGCAACAAAGTGGGGGCGGGGGTAAGATTTCCATTATGTAATTGAATGCATGTCTCTGGAAAAGCCAGAGTGAATCACTTTTAAAAGTGTTTTGGTTTTCCCTTTCCTTGGCGTAGGGACTTTTCTTCCCACTGTCAGCACTGTGAACTCCAGTAGGTCTCTAGAGATCAGATTCCTTATGAGTTGCTGAAGATAGAAGGTAGCTGTGTTTGCCTCCTTTAGCTTTCAAAGAGTGGTATTTCATTTCTACAATTCAAAAATTGAAATTGATGCTTGAAATTTCATTTCAAGATTACTTCATGCAGGAATTAGGAGTGAATAGAAGGGTGAAGTCAGGTAGATGAATGACAATTCCAGATCTGCCAAGAGTCCAAGAAGCATTTGGACAATTCCTTCAGGCACGTGGTGTGATTCTTGGGGCTTTCCTGTGCAGAGCCAGGAGTGAGACTCGATGATCCTTGTTGGGTCACCTCCTACTCAGAGTAGTCTTTGATTCATTGTCTAACAACTTGTAGATCCTCAAACTTCAGAAAATAGTTGTTGCCTGTATAACTCAGCCTTCCTTTTCCTGTCTAGCTTGACACCTGTTAAAGGTCTCAGTCCTTTCATTTTTCAAGAAGAGCACTAATATGATTTTAAATATGTGCATGGTCCTGATAGGGTATTTTGATTACAGTCTGTACTTTGGCTTGAAATGGGCACCCTGAGTCTTTAATTTTGAGAATGCTTGTTCCTGCCTTAGTAAGAGAATGAGTAAGGAATTTCATCCTAACACTTAGCTGTGTGATTATACTAAAACAGTGCTTGTTCCTAATACTTTTGTAAAGCTGTTAATAGGCAAGGAAATATGTGAAGATAAAGCTCCACAGATATTTTGTTGGAAACACAGAAGTGCACCAACAAATCCAGAATAATGTATGCTATTGAAACAGATTTTCCTCTATTAATTAAACTAGAACATAACTGTCTCATGATTAGAAAAGGCCTTTAGGATGCTGATATCCCACTTATTAACTACGTATTTAATACAATGAGTAGTTATTAAATTATCGTGGATCTGTATCTGACATGATTGAGCTACCAGAGTCCTCTTGTAATAAATGCAGTGCCAGCTGGATTCAAGGCTTTTGCTGTGTACAGGTGGTGTTCTTTTAAACACCAGAGAGAAGGCACTTCAGAACTTTTAACAGTTGCCTTACAGTTCTTGTAGGAAACCTGAATCCAAACTTTTTAGAATTAGTGGGAAATGACAACCATGAGGATATTTTATAATTCAGATTAACCTGGAAGGAGGGTTTTTCTAGTGAAACTTGTGTCTTTCATGTCTGTGTTTAAAACTGTTAATATTGAAAAGTTGTTGCATAAGCTTCTGTTTGTTGGTTTGTTCAAAAGCTGCTCTTGTGTGAGAGCAGATGAAGTAAGTAAAGCTGTCTGCAGAGAAAGGAAAGTGTGTAAAATGGAGGGTATTGGCAGCTCCAAGGACCTGTTCTTGTGATATGTAACGAGATTTTTTTCAAATTTTGGATTCCGTGTCCTTTGAAGTTCTTTTTGTTTTAATCAAAACACATAAGTTTCCATGTCCAAATTGCAATATCCCATTTTGTAAAAGATTTTTGGGAAAATCAGACAGGAATACTTAATCAGAGTACTTAATTGACGATTGGTGATATTTAAACAAGAATTTGAGTTCTTAAGCTTAAGTATCCTCTGTGACTCATTCAAAGTGACATTAGAACATTTTTGTTTAGCGTTTTATTTTTCCTTCATGTCAGTAGGATCTAAACACTTTTGTTGCTGAACAGGAACAGATGTTTTGACGTGTTTTGAGCCCTGGGTATGTGTCTCAGGAGCACTGCTGCACTGTTTTCCCAGCATAGACACAACAATATGGTTCTAAATTCACAGGAGCACTTTCATGCAGTCTATGTACAATGTGTATTTGGGGAAATAAAATTTATGTAACGTGGTATTGAAATACCTGTGAACGGAACATTTTCTTTTTAATTAGGAAATGTTTTTCACAATCTGTGCATGTGCACTGAGGTTTGTAGCTGAGTATGCTCAAATGAAGGTAAAACTTGTTTTTGAAGCTCTGGCCACACTTATGTTGGGATTTGGGATGTTTTAATAGGAAAAGGATGCATGGAACAACACACTCTGACATGTCCTATATACAGGTCAGCAGTTTATGCTGAAATGATTAAAATCTAGTTCCCAAGTTAAACTTACCTATTGCATTAACTTTGAGGATTTCAGAAAGAAGGTCTCTGAACCTTTGCTTGCTCCTCATCATCAGGACTTACAATGGAGCTTTAATCATGACATACCTGCATCTTTAACTCAGGAAAAGCTCCTCATGCCTTATTTTTCTTCAAGTGACAATGTGATACCTGCTCCCTGATGTATTTCAGCACTGTGTGTTTGTGCAATGTGTGCTGCAAGGCACCGTTGGGCAGGAGTGGAGAATTTAATCCTCCC
Organism: Serilophus lunatus; assembly: GCA_013399895.1. NCBI lineage: Eukaryota > Metazoa > Chordata > Aves > Passeriformes > Eurylaimidae > Serilophus > Serilophus lunatus. Next base: position 83,014 of record VXBA01004285.1, read on the forward strand.
AGCCTAGATTCTGCAGTCATAGGATACCCATGATGGAGAAGTAACACAAGTGTTTGAAGCATCCTTTTTTCTGAGGAAAAGATGGACAGCAGCATGAGATTCTGGGAGTTCTTACCCCTGCAGCTGTATTCCTGCCTGTGGATTGGATCAAGAAAGCAATCTGCATTCTCTTTGGAGAATGGAAAAAGCAGCAGTCAGGAAAATACTTCATGCTTCTTTACATTCAGATTTTTCAATGCATGAAGTTACAGATGTTTGTCATGCCAAGAAGACTTGAACCCTGGGCACTGGCTGAACCAATTACTCTTAGGTTTGAAATGGGTTTGTCTTCTGTAGATCACACTTACGATGGGAGCTCATGTAACCTGCAGTGTCACTGAGGGATGGTTGGCTTTAGCCCCTGCTTAGTAGTGTCAACATACCATGTCCTAATGCTCCCCCAGAGTCATGTCCGGATCTCTACTTGTGTCCCAGCTCCCTCTTGCTGCCCCTTCTCACTTTCAGGATGCATGTGTGTACAAGGGATGTTCCTCTAAAGGCGAAAGCTTTGTCCCCTGCGAGTTCCTGTAGCAAAGCAGGAGTGAGGAGCAAGTGTTAAAACAAAATAATTTTCTTCCTTGCCAGGAAGGTGGTCTGTGTCCAGTAAGCTGAGGAATTGGAATGAAATGGGAAATGTGGAAAATCTAACTTAGATGTTTTAAAACTAGAACTCAGCATGAGTGGAATGGCACAGAGAAAATCCTTGTAGCTGGGACTGGTAAGAAAAGGTACGACCAGCTTAAGCATCTGGGAGGGATTCTACAGCCTAGGCTTTATGTAGGAGTTACCAAAGTTTACTGAGGCATTTAGCCAAGCATTTTTATCTATAGCTGGCTAACCTGCTGATCAGAAGTGGAGTTTGATGGCTCCAGAGGCAGACAGTGACCCTTTTGGAATAATTTTGCCCTTAGGATCCCTCAAGAACTACTTGTTACCCACCTCTGTCCACCCTGGAAATGGACTAAGTGTTGCTGCTTGGCCTGTTACCTTTCAATCTTGCCTTCCATAGTATCTTTCCTTCAAGCACAGTGTCCATCTCAGTCCTGAGGTGCACCAGCATCTTCTCTGGCATGATCTTCAGTGTTCCATATTGCTCCTTAGCTGCAGCAAAGTGAACGAGGTGGCAGGAGCGGTGCAGGGGTTGCAGCCCCTCAGTGGAACTCATGGAGGCGTGTAAAGCAAGTTAGTTCATCTATTAGTTCCTGCAAAGGTTACAGCACACTCGTCTGTCACCTGCAGCTGGGAAATGCTCAAGGATGCAGCATTCTGAAAATGGCTCCTCTGGGTTAGAGGGTAGACTAGGAGCCAAGATGAAGCCAGGCTTTGAACAGTCATCAGGATCCATGGATCTTCTGGCAGGCCAGGCATATGGACAGGCAGAGATGGATCAAAATGTTTGTGTTTGGTAGCAGGAGTAGAAAGAGGCTGCTGTGATAATGTCAATCCTTTACTTTTTTATCCTGAATGAAATAGTAGTTAAAGAATGTCCTCCTGGCTCAGTGTGTTACTGGATGTGCTCAGTGGGTGTTTTGTCAGTGTTATGAGTCTGTTCCATGCTCTTCTGCTTGATCCTTTATTCCTGGATAGAGGAATAATGCCAGTTCATGTGCTTCAGAGAATACACAAAGCACTATGAGCCTCTGTTTCCCTCCCTTTCTTGTTTAGTCCAGTAGTTTGTTTATGTCTCCATTTTTCAGATTTGTGGAACACATTATTAGGAAACCAGTATTTGTTTATGATGACACAAAACTTCTGAGTTTTGGGGTTTTTTCCTCTTCCGGGTTATCACCTAGAACTCATTTCCTGACTGCGGACCAAGTGCTGGAATGAAAGTTGGACTTTGCCCATGTTTTTAAACCATGGACAGGTTTTCAGTCCAGCTGCAATGGGGAGGGGTCAAGGAGATTTATGTAGGTGTGTCTTTCCAGTCTCCTGAAGTCAGAAGGACAAAATTTCCTTTTTGTGTTGCTTCAGTGATGCGAAATAAATGACCTGGACCAGCCTAATAGGAAAATAAGTGGAGGCAGGATCTAAGAAGCACAGTTCATAAGTCACAGAGCTTCTTTCACTGGAATCAGATTAATTTTCGGTAATTTTAATACTGTATTAAAAATAGAGAGTGCTCTACTATCTCAGAGTAGGAGAGGAGGAGGTGGTGTTGAGAAGAACAGAAATGAGCGAGTAAAACAAAGTTACTATGTGAAAACAAAAAAGGTGGGAGAAAGAAGAGACAGTATGGAAACACTGCAGGTGGTGGAACTTGTGTAAAAGAATGCCACTGGAAAATGTGATGTAATGGAAAACTTCCTTTTAATGGATTAGAAATCTTTAAAAGGCTCTGTCTCAAAGATAGTATCTTCCCCTGGGAGTGTATTTTAATTGCTACTTCTTCTAAAAAGAGTATTTCATTGAAGAAGCTTAGTGGTAAGCATTATTTGACTAGCTTGAGGTTTTTTTCCTGATTCTTATTAGTAACTTCACATGCATTGTCATTTCTTGCTTTTGTGAAAAGTTTAAATTATTTTTGTATATTTTCATTGTAGCACACTGTGCATCTCTCCATGCTGATTCCGTGCAGCTCTACAGGTTTGGAGTGTCTGGAAAGGTGGCAAAAAAAAAAGACCACCTGGGGGTGTTGGTTGACAGTGGCAGAACACGAACCAGCTTGTGCCTAGGTGGCCAAGAAGGCCAGGGGCATCCTGGCCTGTACCAGCAATAGTGTGGCAGCAGGACCAGGGTGTCCCTCTGTCCTTGGCACTGGTGAGGCCACACCTCAAATCCTGTGTCCAGTTCTGGGCCCCTCATTGCAAAAAAGACACTGGGGGTTTGGAGTGTGTCCAGAGAAGAGCAGTGGAGCTGGGGGAGGGTCTGGAGCACAAGGCTTGTGAGGAGCAACTGAGGGACCTGGGGATGTTCAGCCTGGAGAAAAGGAAGCTCAGGAGTGACACTTATCACTCTCTACAACTCCCTAAAGGAGGGTGTAGCCAAATGGAGGTTGGTCACTTTTCCCAGGTAACGAGTGACAGGACAAGAGGAAATGGCCTTAATTTACACCAGGGGAGGTTTAGATTGGATTTTATGGGCAATTTCTTCGATGAAAAGCTTGTCAAGCATTGGAACAGACTGCCCAAGGGAGCAGTGGAGTCACCATCCCCCAAAATGTTCAGAAAATGTGTGGATGAGGCACTTGAGTACATAGTTTAGTGGTGAACGTGGTGGTCATGCTTAACTTGATCACCTTAGAGATCTTCTCCAACCTTAACAATTTCATGATTTCAATATAGAAAAACACATCTTGAAGTCATATTACACCAGAAATAGCTTTATAATTATCTTTCTCCTTATAATTTCTTGTTACAGTAAAGTTGGGGGTTTTTTCATTTGTTTCAAATTAACTGAGAACTAAAATATTTTTAAAATAAATGTAAAATTACCAAACCTAGGTATGAATGGTATTTTCCCTGTTAGCTGTTACTGAGGTTTTGCTGTCCTGGTTGTCAGAAGTTCACATCAAGATGAATAGTGTTCTCAAGGCAAAAATTTCATCTGCATGCTGGAAAATTTCTTTGTGTGTGTTTTGATGGAGAGAGGATGGAAACCAAATGTTTAGAAGTCAGTGAGCATTCTGCTGAGAGGAAGAGAGGCTTACCCTGGATGTGACTTCATCCTGTCTAAATGATGAGTCCACTGTTCCCTCTGGGTGTGCATTGCAGGGACCTTGCAATGGCTGATGAGCACATCCTTGCAGCAGTTGTTCTTTTTATAGCAGGTTGAAGAATATTTTTAATTATCTCCCTTATATGGCTGGAATAATTTCCTTGTTCTAAAATATCTGATCTCTTTTTCCTAGTGGAAGGAGAATGCCCTTGAAAATCTTTTTAGTTATGAATTGAATGCATCAACTGATATTAACAGTTTCAAACTAACGAGGTTCTAGTAAGTGATAATGGCTTTAGTGTTATTTTACTCTGTCTATTTGAAAGAAATTTCCTTTTGTTTATTTTCTCATCTCAGATAACAAAAAAAAGAGATGAAAGTTTATTTTATAGAAGTCAAATAAATCTTTATATAGTTACTGTGTTTAAGTACATTGAGCAACCAAATGTAATTTTAATATTACTGAGATTCTTGATTTTAGCAAAACATGCATTTGTCTGTAGATTCAAACTTTTATGTTAATTATACTATTTTTTGGTAGAGTATTTCTATTCTAGTCTTGGAAGATAGTAAATAGAGATATTAACAACCAGTTCCAGGCTTGGGTCATAACAAAAATACAGGAAATCTTGCTTCGGGTTGTTAGTGTTCTGCAAACTCTTGAGAACAATATTAGACAGCATTACAAAATTTTGGAAAAAATTCTAGCATTGGATAAACAATACAGTTGATCTGTTTTCTGCTTTGCTCAGGTTTGACATAGAAGAAAATAACATGACAGTTTTAAACTGATGAACAGAACTCAGTGCTTTATGTTTGAAGGCACTGTGAAGGTTTTGCTTTCTTGTAATCTTCTTAGGAGTAAGAAGTAGCACAAATATTCAGACAAACTAACCTGAAGTACAAATTTATTGTGATGTGCATTTTTCTAATTTACACTGTAAGGTTCACCTTAGTGAACTCTGTGGTTCTGAGCAGCTCGGTGTTCTCTCTGAATTTATTAGCAATAAGCACCAGTTCATTAGCACTGATCATGTAAGTCTGGAATTCGTATGCAACTGTCATTTAGTGGAAAGTATTAGATTTGTTTTTATTAAGAGGAGTACTTAAGATGTCCAGGGTTTATAAAAATGCCTGTATGAAAATCCTGTATTTGTGTTGCCCAGGTGGATGTAATGTAGGATGTGAAACAATAAAGTACTGAGAATTAATAGGAAGCCAAAAATTCCTTAACTCAAAATTCAGAATTTCTTAACTCAAAATTGGTTTTCTACCTGATGTATCACGATCTTTTTGAGTAAGGGTGTTAATGGTTCAAGTTCTGTAATCCTTGCTTCTTAAACTCAGAAGTATTATTAGAGATAATGTTAATTTCATTAATTTTCAAGTGTGTCTTTAATCTTAGAGGTAAACCCTTCTGTTTAAAATCTCTTTTTGGTGAGTAGTCTGCTTTAAATACATTTTCTTTTTGTCCAGGAAAATCAAGTGAGTAGATTTTTCTAAAATACTTCTCACTGCAGTGTTCTCTGGCAGCTGACTGAGCATAGTTTTATCTGAAACTATATGGATTTTTTTCCTTCTGGTTACAGAAATAATGAACTGTGTGTCCCAGGGAAGTTGAAGTAATGAAACTATTTCTGAGCAGTTTCGTTGGAGGAGCTCTGAATCTCACACTGACAATGCATCTTTTATTCTTTTCTTGTGCCTGGCCTTGCTAACAGAATTTGATCCTGAAGTTTTTCACGTGTTGGGTGGCTTTATGTAGATGTCCCAGAGCTGGTGAGATAAGCTTACAGTGCTGCAGAGCCCTCCTGGGGAGTAACTGCTGCCATGAGAGTGAGAGAGACCAAATTTCTGAGGAAGGAGAGAGTTCCCAGGGAGTGAAATCATACCCAGGATGAGGCAGTATGTGCAAGTTGCAACTGTTGAGCAAGAAAAAGCCTATGATTATAATTCTGCTTTTGAACCGAGGCCATGTATGTGTTTGGGTAGGTGAAATTACCATTTTCTGATAGCGTGGGCTGTATTTTGCTGCTGCTGTGTAGAATAAGTTTGTGCAAAAAGAAGTACCTGTACAGCTGGTAAATGTGTACATGTAAAATGCAGATGATAGGACTCCTTTAGCAGAATAGAAACATGCATGTTTTAATTTGGAAAATCCCACTATTGGAGAAGTAAACAAGTGTTTTCTTAAACCTTTTACATTGGCTCTCATGTAACAGTGTGAACTTCTCTGTACATACTCCTTAAACCTTTATATTTACTTGTATAAAATGATGTACAGATGTCTGCAAGGACAAGGTGATTAAAATACAAATTTGTGTCTGACACTGAAAAAGAATTGTCATAGATTGTCCATGGAACAGGTTCTATTTATCCGACTTAGTGACTGTGTCCTGCAGACCTACAAAACAGCTTATTTGTGTGAAACAAATGTGTTTATTTGGATGAATTTCTATCTGGGTTAGGTTGGTATCCAAGAAGCAGAGAATCCGATTTCAGTGGCTAAGCTTCTATTCCTCTTTTACAATATTCATCTTTTCTGGTCTGTGTAGTAAAACGTTCCCAGATGTTATGGATTATTTTTAAGTTCAGTCTATTTTTAATGTATATTGTTACAACTTGATTTTTGTGGGATTTTGTTTTGTTGTCCTTTTTTAGGATTCATACATTCTTTAAGCCTTATTCCTATGATTTTATTAATCATTCGTGGTTATATCAAAATGTTATAACTGAGTAATGATTAATAGTTTTCCCACAAAATCTGTGTCATGATTGTTAATTATTTTGATTTTTGCTTTTGGTTTTCATTTTGTTCTTTGCAGTCTCTGTCAGTTTTATTTCTGATAGTGTTTTGCTTTTATTTCTCTACTTGGAATATCTTTGGGGGCTGAAAGCCTTGACAAGTTGACTCTCACTTTCAGATACTTTAAATTCTTCAGTTTAATTTAACATCTATATTAATTTTAGGTTTATATTTGATGGTAGAGATTTTTTGACAAGTTTGAAGCATTTTTTTTTCCCATGTAAACTGTTCTATAATTAAACACATACTACTGGAAATCCAAGGTGAGAAGAAAACTTTTAAGTCTTATTCAGTATACTTACTGCTAGACCTTTTTGTGTGTGTGCGTCAAAATTCACTGTGTGCCACAAGTTTGAAGAGCAGTATTTCAACAATACTGAGTTTCCATTAACTGAATCCATCTAGTAAAGCTTCCAGAATGAGTTGGTGCTGTTATCTGATATTTTTTACCCATCTCAAAGGAGTAACTGGATCCAGGTTTTATGTTAAAATTATGTGATTAACACTGGTTTAAAACACCATTTTTAGAGATTTTAAATTGTGGTTCTTTGTAAAGATTTTCTTCTTTTGTCACTTAAATGAGGAGAAACTATTTCTACTTCTATTCTTACTTTTAAAATGGAGCACAGTATTGCTCTCAGTGGAATATTTTTGTAGAACTGTCTGAATTATTTCTCTTCTAACTCAAGTAGGTTTTTATCTTCATTTAATACCTACATTTTCCAGTGGCATGTGAAAGAACTTTGATTTTAGCTTCTTCATACCTGCAGCTTTTATATGAATGTAGATTTTTACTTTGGTGAGTAGGACATGTCAGCAGGGGTCATATGAAGAAATTGATAGTAGTGACAAAATACTATTTAACATAAAATTTAATAATCCACTTTTTTATTCCTTGAGTGCTTTTTGTTTCCTTAGTTATGTATTGAAGTTGCAAGTCAGCATTGATCTTGCTGGTGATACAAGACTCTTGAATTCTCCCCAGGTCATGGATTGGAGACCACTGGGGAGAACCTGGAGTAAAGGCATGGGTTTAAAATCATAGATCTGTCTTTCATAATTGTTTTTTATTAAATAAATTGTAAGAATTAAGTTGCCAGAGTATGAGCAGAATATATTTTTTGTCCAAAAGACAAATAGTATCAGTAAACAGGTGGAATAGAGGGAGAGTGTCTACTCCTGTAAGAGTCTTATAATAAGACATACAGCAGGGAAAGTCATGAATCTCCCAAATGTTCTGATAAATATGTTTAAAAACAACTGAGATTATTTAGATATATTAAGAAATATGAGTCTTGATGCATTTTTCTTAATACTACTTCAAAGACTGAGCAATTTGCTGATAAATTTTAATCATCAATGTTTTTGCCAAGATATCCTTCATTGATTTGCATTTTTACTGTTTTTAGCAAAGAGTTTTATGGTTTTTATTGAATATGTATATGGTACCTTTAATAAGGTATTTGTAAGGTGTTTAGCTACTCTGAATCCTTTAGGTGTGACTTGCAAGACCAGAAAGGCACTGACCTGAATGTATACTTGATAATATTATTATTCAGTGTATTATTATTTACTTAGTGGTTCTTTTGCATCAGAGCTGCTTCAGTGTTGGTCTGAGGCCTGACCAGTGAGTTAGTCTAATGATAAGTCTACTGAAACATATAAAACCTGATTTGTCAAAAAATTCCTAAAAAAATCTACACTGACAGAAAATCAGACAGATATCTAGAAAGTTGGGATTTTTTCATTTTATTTTTATGCCGAGTTTTAACTTAATTCCCAAGTTCTAGCAGTCCTGAGTGCTGGGGAAAAAAGAAAATAATGCTTTGTAGGTTTGTTAAAATTTATAAAATTGAATTTACATACGTTGTTCTGATTATATGAGTGAAGGATCAGTAGCTGAGTAGAAATAACATAAAAAAAATTCCGTTGTCCACTTCAAGTGACTGTCTTTTACTAATGCTCAGTAAAAGGCAGAATAAGGGATGAGGAAGGCAGAGCTTGATTGTACATTGTGGCCTATATTGATTTATATGGACGCCTGTAGAACAGAAGGTTTTGTGGTTGATTTCTTTTTTAGAAGAACAAACATAATGCATGTTTTGAAACGATCACTCAGAATGAAAATAAAACAACCAATGAATTAGCTTTGGTTTTAATATGGCTAAATTGTAAAATGTCTTGATTTTTTGCATGATTTTAAGTATGGCTGGATCACAGGTGCATTTCTAGTACCTGAGTTGCTTGTATTCCCTCATGTATTGTAATGTGATAGTAGTTTTGATTATTGCATTTGTGCTTGTTTTTCATTACCTTAATTTTGCTTTATGGCTGATAGTAGCAAGCTGCTGAATTCAGTGCATCTTTTTCCTCCGTGCTTGTCAGCTTGTCCCTTCCAATGAGTCCCTAAACCTGTGTCCTAAATCCCGTTGTGTAATTCCCTCTGCAGGGGTTTGCTGTTGCTGTGCCGCGCTGCGACCTCGCTACAAGCGCCTGGTGGATAACATATTTCCTGAAGATCCAAAAGTGAGTGATGGCTTTGGAATTTTAAGGGGTCAGTGTTTGCAAATTTTTGGTTGTAACTAATGCCCTATGATTTTTTTAATTTTAGTTTTTCTTTTTTTAAGGTTTTACTTTAGTCGAATAATTTAGCCAGAAAGGGACCTACAGAGATCATCTCATGTAATTCCCTTTCCAAAGCAGGGCTATGCACTGGAGAATAAAATTGGTATGTTTTGCTCAGAGAAACAGAGGTTTAATTAAACAAGGTATTCTTCTGCAGAGGCAGCACTTCATAACTGCTTAGAATCACAAACACTTGCTTTGTTATGGTTGCAGGTGTGAACATTTTCAGGTTTTCTACAGAATTTTATTTTTTTTAACTCTTGAGTTATTGACTGTGAATGGTTTTATAGTTCTGGTAGACTGTTGTGATCCAGAAGAGGTTTTGGTGATGTTTTTTAAATTCTCTAGTTGCTCATGTCCAATTTCATTGCAACAGCCTTGGAACTGTATTGAACCCTAACTCTTACTCTATGTGAAAATAAATAATTTCTATGTTAACATTTAGTAATGCCTGTGTCTCTACATAATCATGTGACAGCTTTGGCTGACCAAGAGCTTGTGTTTCTGCTGTTGATAACACATTTGAAAAATGCAATTTTTTTTATCTTGTGTTGTAGTAGAAGTAAGCAGAACAGTCAGAATCTATATACTATCTGGCTTGTAGGTTACAAAGTATGTGGGCTTTTCTTTAAAAGTTACTCTGTGCTGGTTACTATGTAAGTGCATGGTACTGACTTTAAAGGACCTGCTTTCTGGGGGTGCAGTTTATTGGATGCATGGAACAATATGGGTTTATAGGTTTATTTCTTCTAATTGACTTTTTTGATACAGGCGTAACACCTTGAAACCTGGAATTGCTACAATTTTAGTGTTATGTTTTAAATCTACCACAGAAGCTCTGAGTTGGCACTTAGTTTCTGCTTTGGTTAATATTCATTGCCTCAATGCAGGACACAAGCCAGACCATAATGTCTCACTGAGTAGCAGGCCTTCAATAAAGTATGAGAAAATATACTTGATAAAATTCATTAATTAATAGTGAATATTGTGAAAGCTTCTAAGTAATTAATTTAAAAAAGAGAATGTTTTCATGAAGTTCCAAGGGGGAGGGGAAAAAAGAAAGATAAAAAGGCAAAGAAGCCTCATCCTGCTTACCTGATAGTTATGATTATAACTTAATCTGAAGAGGTTCATGTTACAGTTCATGTTGGAACTACTTTGTTAATTTTTGACCTTTTTTTAACAAATAACATTCAGGTAGATCAGCCTTATTCAAGATGTTACTCTGAAGAACTAAGATATATAAGTACAATCTAAAATATTTAAATTACAATTTTGTTTGTATATGGTGTCAAAATTATCCATTGAATATAGTTTTGAAGGGATGGGAAAAGAAAAAAAATTACATTGTGCCAGTAGGGAAGAAATGTGTCTTAGAACTGATGACATCTCTCACTAAATAGCTTGTTAGAATTCCCATTCTCTCACCAAAAAAAGATGGAGAAAGATAGTTGCTTCATTTTCTTAAAAAATATTTTACATCCTTTAAGTTGCTGATTTTTGCAGCTGAGCTAATGTTGGTTTTGCTGAAAAGGTTGGCACTTTTTTCAGCAGCTTATTCCCATCTGTAAGGCTCAAATCCTTAAATGTTGAGTAGACAGAAGGAAAAACACTTCAAAAGCTTTAAACTGCCTGTGAACTTCTGCATTTTGTGTTTCTGTTTTCAGGATGGTCTAGTTAAAGCCGACATGGAGAAGCTGACTTTCTATGCGGTTTCTGCACCAGAAAAGCTGGATCGAATCGGGGCTTACCTGGCAGAGAGACTGAGCAGGGACGTCGTCAGACACCGCTACGGGTGAGGAGGGAATCACAGCATTGACACAGCATTGTGAGCAGAGATGCTCACAAGCCGTGGGATTTCGTCATGTTTGTTGTGATCAGAGTTGGGAGGCAAGACAGCCCCGGTCCCTTTGGGGTCAGTTAACCTTGTCTGGCCGCTCTGTCCCTCCTCCTTCTCAGCCAGACAGAGCAGGAAAGGAAATGGAAAGCTCATGGATTGAGATGAGGACAGGCCATCACTCAGTGCCATCATGGGCATAACAGACATAACTTCCAATTAATTATTGGAATTAATGGCAGAGCAGGATAGCGAGAAATGGAAGCAAAGCTAAAAAACATCTTTCCTCCAGCCTTGCTTCTTCCCAGGCTCAACTTCATTTCCAGCTCCTTTACCTCCATTCCCCACAGGCAGTGCAGATGAGAACTGGGGGTTGTGATCAGCTCATAATATTTTGTCTCTCCTGCTCCTTCTTCCTCACATTTTCCCCCTGCTGCAGCATGGTGTCTGTCCCATGGAGACAGTCCTTCAAGGATTGCTCTGGTATGGATTCTTTCCAAAGAGTGCAGTCCTTCAGGAACAGGCTGCTCCAGTGTGTGTCTCCCACGGGGTCACAAGTTCTGCCCAGAAAGCTGCTGTCTATGGGCATCACCAGGAGCCTGTTCTAGCAGGGCCTTTCTATGGGGAGCAGTTTCCTTCAGGACACATCCACCTACTCCAGCTTGTGGCCCTCCTTGGTCTGCAGCATGGATATCTTGCTTATTTGTGGGCACTACCAGTGCCCCTGAGGGACTCAGTTTTGGGAGCTGGTGAGTCTGTCTTGGAGCTTGCTGGAGCTCTGTCCAACATGGAGGCATCTCCTGGTGTCTTCTCACAGAAACCGACCCAGCAGCCTCCTTACCTTGTCATACAACCCCAATACACCCTTGAGTGTCAGTCAGGATATTGGAAAGCAGGAATAGCTTTATTTTCAGCCCTTTTGGTTAAATTGTATTTAAGTGGAAAATGTTAAGTCTAAGAAGTAGCAGGAGTTGGAAACGAAAGGCAACATCCATCACTGACCATCATATTTTGGCCTTCACAATATCCAAAGCTATTTTTATAATTTTATAGAAGATGTGAAAGGCCAACACTCGATTCCTCACTTCTCTCCTTCACCAAAGAGAAAAGGGATAATACGGGTGACAGAAATAGCACTATGTTTCAGTTTTATGCAGTGGGAAACATGTGCCTTCTATTCTTTCTTTTCTAATTTTTGTGGTAATAAGCACCTAAATAAAGAACTGGTTGAGTTAATGATAAATGTAATATGTCTTTATGTGAGTCTCTCTAATTAATTTTCAGTTATGTTTTAATTGCCATGGAGGCATTGGACCAACTTCTAATGGCTTGCCATTCTCAAAGCATAAAACCATTTGTGGAAAGTTTCCTTCATATGGTGGCCAAGCTTCTGGAATCAGGCGAACCAAAGCTGCAAGTCCTTGGAACTAATTCTGTGAGTAAGCTCAGACACTAAATGAGATCAGAGTAATAAACCTTTGCATGGGAAAGTAGATTTAGAAGTCACAAAGTATCCACCAGTTCACATGAATTTAAAAGGTTCTCTCTGAGGCAGGATGAACCATTTGGGCCTAAACACAGAGCAGATAAACTGTGTCCTTTCGGTGTCTCAAACTCTTTTGATGTCTGAGCTCATTCCCTGTGGAAATAACTTTTTCTGGAAGGAACAGGAAAGCTGTTCTGGGAGTTCTTGGGTCTTTAAGCAATCCTCCTAGCACCAATGTATAGGTAAAGCAGTGTTTTGCTCTCCAGGGTTATAGTTCTGTCTCACTTCCCTTCTCAACATGGTATTTTCCAGCTGCTAAAATAGGAATCTTACAAATTCCAGGATTCTGATGTGGAATATTTTCACTTGTAGTGTATACATACACTGTATGTATAAAGTACTTTACATGAGTATAAAGTAGTGCTTGCATTTCATTGTTAACAGTGGGGGGTTCTTTATGAGTTCAGTAAAACTGTTGGGCTTTCCTTTGGGCTTGATTCCCGGTTGAGAGTTGCAGTTCATGGAGGCAGGAGGGTGTAGTAAAGTGATGTTACTCCAGAGTAGAATTGCTTGTTGTGGCATAATGCAGAGAGTTTTGCTCTGATGTAGGGTAGAATTGTCCCCTTGTGCCCCAAAATAACAGGGCAGCTTTACTGAGGATAATGATATGCATATCTCATTGAACATATAAAATTGAATTTATTTATTTATTTAAATATGTTCAAACTAGGCTACTCTGCTTCATTTGATTTGCTGGTGTAATAATGCCTGGGCGAGACCTCTTAAAAACAGCTCTGGAACTCATTTCCTGAGCTGCCAAATGCAAAATGTACATTGCTCTCCAGTTGTTTAAAATCCTGCATGGTTAACAGTGGCCAACTTCCACTTTGATGTACAAGACACATCTCATTTCAGAATGCAGGTTACTGAACAGAGCTCCACCTTAGGGTAATCTGTTTGATATTCCTGTCACTTCCTAAGGCACTCCTTAATGAGCAAAGGAGACTAATGGACTTCCTGAATTAGGAGATAATTTGTTTGTATTTTGTAAAACTCAGAAAAAGAAATAATTAAGTTTTCTTAAATAAGATGTGAATTTCTGTGAGGAGAGTGAATGTCTATGGCCCTTCAACCATGGTATTCCAAAAGCTACTTTTAGCCAAACTCTGCTAATTTCCCTAAGTGCCTTCTGCAGTTAATGAAGACAAAAGATCGAGTCTTTTTGTGTTGACTCAAGCAAAGCAAAGTGTATTGGCACAGACAGCTTGTCTGTTACCAAGGACACTGACCTCCTGCATTCTTGAATAAATTTTGTTAGCTTGGAGAAAGTTCTCCATTGCTTTCAGCCTTTTCACTCTCCTCCAGAAGGAAATAAATAAGCAAACAAATGAAAAAACAAAACATAACACAACAAGCATAGATAGTAGAGTGACTGAATAATGCTCCTTGTACTTAAGTTATTCTGGTGCACCATTTTGAAGTTGAAACTGGTATTATCTGGAGAAGACTGAATTGTGTATTGAGCAAATGTCTTTAAACTGATGTAAAGTCAGGCAAACTTTGGAAATCTTTCCATAGTATTTTTATGTTAAACGCAGTTTACGGCCCCTACAAATTTATAGCCTGCTTACACAGACAAAGATATGGAGTATGATTGTGGCTATAATTAGATCTTGATTATTTTCCATCCCAAAACCTCATTTGGATACAAAGGCAGTAATGTCTTTGAAGTGAAGTTCAGATCTCCTTACTTGAGCTGTAGGATTTTTCAGCCTCACAAAAGTATTTTTCTTCAGCTGTCAGGACTCTTGTAGCTTGCTTAGAAGAAGTAAACCTGAAGATTACAATTGTAGATAAATAATTACTTGGGTTTTATTTATATACTTTTAATCTTGATCTTCAGGTTACATGTAGTTAAATCCCATTTTTTATATTTTGCCTTTATAAATTATGTTAGCTTATTTCCTACAGCAGCACTGCTTTTTTGTTTGTTTGTTTGTTTGTTTAATAATTGTGAATCTATATAGGCAGATACTTGAAAACAGGTGAAATTCAATAGTGGGTATGTTGAATAGTTGTTGGGGTTTTTTTTATGTAGACCAGATTTCAAACTGATAGTGTCTAAGAGGTTCAAAAAAGCTTTTTCTATCATGGAAGATATTTTTATTAACCATGTGCTAGGATAGCATATGCTGGTGAGGAAACTGAAAAAATGTGGTGAGAAGAAGTGAGATTTCCTTGGTTTGAATGTTACAGGATCTGAAGACTGATTGCAATAAGCTTTTCTTTAGAAATTTATGCCAATACTAAATTTCTCTCTTGAATTTTCTTGCAGAATTTCAGTAACCAAGTATCATGTAAAACATCTCCATCTCTCATGTACAGATAATTGAATGCATTGCTTGGGTCCATAGTTTTATATCTCTAGGATTGAAGTGAAAAGCTTTAAAGTCTTTCAACTTGTGGTCACAACTTTTTGGGACGAGAAGTCCAATTTATATCTGTTATCTAAATCCAATTTTTATCTATTTTTAATTTTATGTCAGTTTTTTTAAAGAGTATCCAGAAAATTTCTTCAGTGAGCAGCTGGTCAAAACCAATGAGATACATAATTTAGTAAAACTTTCATCTTAACCATATTTACAAAACTCAGTAGAATATGAAACATTTTGAGCTAATTTGAAATGCTGATGGGATGAATTCTTGGTATTTCACAGTAAAATATTTGGGCTTCATCTGAAAAATAGCAAATCCATGTAAAATCCACTATCACCACATTTTAAATTATTTACCATAAATGCTTTCTTTAGTTGTTAGGGCGCTTCATTTTGTAAGGGCCGCTTCTTTGTAGGAGCAGTGAAATAATGATCCCATCAGTGACAGTGTTGGGCTTCCTGTGCATAAGGAGGTGACTGTTACTGCTGGTTGTCAGAATTTGTTATCTAAAGGAAGGCAAGCAGTATCCCAAGTGGAAGAGTCACCAATTAGTGCCTAAGACAACAAGAAGACTTTGTCTTATAAAAGCAGTTGATTTGGGCAGGTTTGGAAGTACATATATATGTAAAAATAGTAAAAAATGTCAAGACTGTGAGATTAAGGAATGTCAGAAGTAATATTCCCGGTATAGTACTTACTTATTTGCCTTTTCTGCAGCATGCTAATCTGGAAGTATGTGATGGAAGCTTATTTTTATTGCAAGTTGATGCTTTCATTCCATGTACCAATACAGGATTATGTGCTTGTAGTGATTTAATACTCAATGAAGCTATTCCATCTCTAGGTCTCTGCTCTGTCTTTTTAATAGGAGGTAAAACACAGAAACAAAATTACACAAAGCAGTCTTTGTCATCCTATGAGCTATTAAATTATCTTACCAATTCTGTATCTGCATCCACTAGAATTTGAGAGAGGAATTTGAGGGTAGTAAAGCATTGCTTCCCCCAGCTTGTACTTATGCTCCCTGTTTTTGCAGTTCCATGGCTACAGTAACATGGCCCTGTGAGACAACATACCATTGCTGACTTTGTTACACAACTGGACATGTGGTGTTCAGAATAATTTTCATCCAAATGGCACAAAGTAAATCAGAATGTTAAATTATCCATCTTTTTCTGATAAAACTGAAAATGAGTGTCTGATGACCTTAACTATTAATAACTAAACTAAACTAAATCACTGATTTCTATTGCTGAGAACCTTACCTTAGGGTTGTGTGATAATTTTAATAGTGTGTTTGTGAAGATATTGTCTGAATCTAGCATTTGAAACTGTTCTGTTTCGGAAAGTTGAAGTGCTTACTTATCCTTCTAGCATCACACTTCCCATTAAGGGTGTAGTGTGTGGTTTGTAAGAGTCTTACATTTATAGGATATTATGTGTTCCTGTGTGATAGTTTCATAATAATGAAATGCAGTACCTTGGTCTATAAAAGGTGATACCTCTCAGTATCAGCACCCACTTTGCCCCTTTGAAACAAGAGAAAATTACAGGCTGTGGAAGACAGTTTTGGGAGCTCAAATGTGGAAATAATACTGCTCAAGTCCAGCCTACTGTTCTTACAGGGAGATACTTTAGATAACATAACTCAAATATGATGCATGGTGATTGTTCTTTTAAAACAGACATGTCTTTTAAAGACATCCAGGTACCATTCAAAGTTACGATTTTTCTCCTAATGTACTTGCTACATAACAATGATAAAACAGTGTAAATACACACAAGAAATGTTTGTCCATAGGAATTTAATTTGAAAATTTGCATGATCTACTTATAGGACTCACACAATCTCTCCAACTTTGTCAACTTGATCTGGAATAAACATCTTCTGAATAGATGTTTCTTCTTTGCTTTGCGATAGATTGATTTTTTTTTTATGCTGATGGAAATTTATTGGTTTCAAAGTTAATGAAATTAGATACTGCCAATATAAGTTCTTTTCTGTACTTTCTGTACTGTAAAATAAAGATGCTTGTACTTGTAAAACTTCCATAAGTTACCATTACTATAATGGAATGACATGTTTACATCTATAAAAGCTTTCAGAGTAAATGGTAGGACTTCCATTCGAGTTTTATCCTTTTTTGGGTTGAATAATTTTTGTATTTGAAAGATGTTTGAAAATATGTGCTTAGGAGTAAAATATTACTTGTTTAACATGAGTAACAAGAGCAGCACTGCAAAACAAAGTATAGACTAATTTGTACTCTAAAAGCTTTACATTTCCATGATGAAATGGAATTTTACATTTTACTGGATGACAGTGCACAACTCAAAACTGTTATCACAGTCAGCTTTCCTGTGGCCTAAATGTTCAGTCATCTGAATGGTAATCCTGGCATATGCTTCAGAAGTGCTGTATGTTCAGTGGGTGAAATTGTTTTGTTATAGATATGAGGTCATAAAAAAGCTTTACCCTTTCTGGTCATTCTACTGTGCAAGCTGTTTGGAGAAATGTCACTTCAGAGTCCTTGCTGCCCTGCTGCAAAGCTGCACCATGATGTAGAAGGGAGTCCCTGACACTTTCTCAGCCTAAATTCATCTTTTATTCTTACAAAGGAGTTTCTTGGTACAATAAATCTTTCTGATGGCAAAACAGTTCTTAGAGTTTATTAAGTTTTCGTGTGGGAAGATCCTGTCAAATAATATTATATTTAAACAATATAATTATTAATAATTAAATGCTAATATTAAATGCTCCATGACTTAATATTCTCATTCTCACAGACACTCCATAGTGTTCTATGTTCTTCAAACTTTTGTTTCCATTCTTTTACATGCTTTTATGGAAGTTTGCTGAGTGAATCAGTTGTAGACTTGAACATTTCAATGTCTGGAAAATACTACAATCATATTGTTCAGGGTTTTTTTTTTAAATCTTCTGTCTTTATGCCTTACTGAATTGTAAGGGCTGATTATATTCTTGTCTCCAAAACAATTTTGTAGAATCTATTTCTGTTTTGATACTAACAATTCTGTGAAACAAGCCAGGGAAACATGAGACACATGAAGCATTTTTCAGGGTCACTGCAGAAGGAAACAATCGTTTTTATAACTCACTGTATTGAAGAATACATGGGTGCTGTTTATGGATTGTCTTTCAGTCTGTGACAAGAGACCATACGGATTTGGATTTTGACTTTTTGACTTTAGTAAATTTCTTACCACCTGAAATTCAGGCTGTTCCTAACAGAAGCACTTGTGAAATGAACTCGTATTATAGAATTTTACTCTATTTTTGGTAATAGCTGAGAATGTAGTTTTACAAACTGTATCATTTTCAGCTGTGCCTGTAGCTTTTAGTGGATGATCTTGTAGTGCAACTGAATGGGATAAGTGTTCTGGATAAAACAGAAAAAAGACACTAAAAAAAAAGGAGTAGAAAAAACAATGGTTTTTTTCTGAAATACACAGGTTTCAGCTTGAAAACTTCAAAACCTCCAGAAATCAGTGTGCTGGTCTAGATGTATATAGGTAACATGCTGATAAAAGCAGGTTTCTGCATCATGGAAAGTATAAAAGAAATGCCTGAGCCTGTGCTTAGGAATTGTTAAGAAATAATACTGGGGTGGGTGAAAGCAGAGGGATCTTAATGGGACACCGCTCTGCTTCAGGGCAGAACCAGCACTATGTTGTTCAACCTTCCCTGACAATGTTTTGTCTCCCTTTTTTCCTTGTCTCTGTAGTCTGTTCTTAGAAGTGCTGACACTTGGTGGAGAACCGAAAAGATCTTTTGGCAGTCTGTTCACTTTAGAAGGGAGGGTCTTTTAATGTCTGACTTAGAGATCCTTTGCTTCTTCAGTGTAAGACCATTATTGCTTTTCCTACTACCATTGGACAAAGACAACCATTTATTTCTTTTCTTTTTATAGGTTTCTTCTGTGCCTTGTAAGACTGATATGTTTTAGGCAGCTCCAGGCTAGATAATTTAATGTCTCTCAGTCTTTTTAAACAGATGTTTATCTAAAGATTTGTTCATCCCTGGAATAATTGAAGAACTGTATCAGTTAATCACCAACTTCAGCATTCTTTGCAGTTTTTATGAGGCCATATGAGTCTCTAGTGAAGCTCAAGTCCTACTGTGTTCCAGACAGACTCCTCTGGAAGTTCACTACATATGCTTTTTGCACTTTGATGATTTACAAGTGTTTCCATATTTTTTCCAAACTCTTCCATCTAATTTATTGAAAGTGTCCTTTTGACAATGTTTTTCTAACTTCCCTTTGAGAATTCTGTGTATTTTTTTGTCAACAGCATTGCTGAAGTTAAGGTTTGACAAATGCTGCTTCATCTGGATTCACAAAATTTATTTCCATGTCCTAGGAATAAGATTCATTGATAGGATTTGTTTTTGACAAATCAGTGTTAACTGTTACTTGCCCCTTCAATACTTTGTAGATGTTTGAAAGTTGCCTTTTTTTTTTTAGTGTCTTTCTGTGAATTAAATGAAAGTTGATTGGGTTATAATTCCCTGATTCCTCCTTTTTTGCTTTAGTCAAGGTAGAATTGACAGAATGGCTCCAAGTTTATTTCCCTTTTATTTTGGGGAGTCAGAATGTTGATGGGCAGCCTGGTAGTGTCCGTGTACCATTTGATTGCATGGACTGCTCTCTACAACCACCTGAGAGGAGGGTGTACCAAGGTGAGGGTTGATCTCTTCTCCCAAATTGCAGGAGATAGGAAACAGCCTCAAGTTGTGTCGGAGGAGGTTTAGATTTATATTAGGGAGAATCTTTTTATTGAAATAGCTATCAAGCATTGGAACAGGCTGCCCAGGAAAGTGATTCAGTCACAAAGGAGTAATTTAAAATATGTAATTTAGTGGTGTACTTGGCAGTGTTGGGTAAAGGGTTGGACCTGATGATCCTACGGGTCTTTTCTAACCAACATGATTCTGCCACTTGACAACACTCACTGTTCAAGTGTTAGATGTTTCCATTGCATAGTATGTTATATTCCATGCAGTTGCACCCTTTCATATTTATCTAAATGAAGTTCTTTAAAAGAAAAACTCCAACTTTTTTTCCTCTGGAGTTTTAAACTGTTGTCAAATCTGGGTCCTTATTTTAAATGTGGTTGGTTTATGTTACTTTGCAAATGAAGCTTAGTACTCATTATTCTATTTGGGGAAATTGGTATTAAAAGCTTTATTTTTTTGTGTGTATTTAATTTTCCAGTTTGTCAAATTTGCCAACATTGAGGAGGACACACCTTCATATCACAGACGTTACGACTTCTTTGTGTCTCGGTTCAGTGCCATGTGTCACTCATGTGACCCCGATCCAGAAGTACAAACTGAGTAAGTGCCATTCTGTATGAATTGCAGAAAGCTGTCTTGACATATGAATATTATATATAACAGAGCTTTCTATTTAGTAGAGTAGTTAATTCCATAGAAGGAAAATGAAAGTCTGACTTACTAAGTAGCACTGAATATTATAAATCTCAGGTAGCTCAAACTCCTAGAATATTTAAATGTAATTTTGCCAGAATAGTGCCTGTCAGGCTGCATGGATTTTTTCCAGAAAGGCACCACTTACTACTGGTAATCTGTGGGTTCATAACTTATATTTGAGAAATTAATGAGGCTACTTGCATGAACAGCAAAAGCATATTTTGAGCCTGCTATTTGAGAATTGCTCATTGAAGTTGAATTTTCTTAGATATTGTAAGTACACTCATGTCTGTGAAGCTGAAGTGCCTCCATGAATGAGAATTCTGAATTTTTCCATTCTTATGTAAGCTCTGCTATTTGTTTTCCTGCGGCTCCCCCTGGTGGATATGTCCTTCACAGGAATTGTGAATCGATGTTTTTACTCCTGAGCATTTTGGAAAACAAGGCTTTTCAGATTATATTATTTACATCTCCATTGTACTCATCTTTTCTATTTCCATGACAATTCCATGTGCTGAGCATTTATTCAACTCTTCAGCTGTACTGTTGTTACATTAGCTGCAGCGCATAAGGATTTTTCTGAAAATTTGCAGCTTCAGAAACCTCTGAAATATATTTTCAAAATGAGTAAATACTGTGTTTGTTGGTTGGGTTTTTTCTTCCTAAACACAACCCAAAAATTAATTCCTCCTTATTTTTGGTTATTTGCTGCCATCCTACTTGTTGCCCTACTGCTGTGCATAGGGTTCTTCTGTAAACTTGGCATCTAAAAGGGCAGGATCAAGTCTGCCTGCTTTGCCTGTAACTTTACACCTGCCACCAATGAATGATGTTACAGGATGACCCCGTCAGTTTTTTAGGGCCTTGTACTCAGAGACCAAAGGGCAAAGGGGATGGAAACTTCTTGAACAGTGTCAGCAGTAAAACAGCAGTGTCATGCAATTACTTCGTAACTTGGGCTTGGTACAGTGTATTTACCTGAAGCTGATGGTTGAAAATAGTATTCATAAAGATTTTCATGAACTTTTGGAGATGTTGCCTTTTTAGGCTTAGTGAAATTGAACCAGACATGTTAAACTACTTACTGACTATACAAAAATTCATAACAGCTTCAGATATGAAGCTCAGCTCAGGATTTTTACTTTCACCTTCATTGCCCCCTTGCAATGAGAGCTAATATTATTAATGAACTAGAATATGGAATAAACTAAGAGACTAGGACATCCCTGATTCACCTATCAAGGATGATATACCACTCATAAAGATAGCTCAAAGGAAAATGCCTCAAAACTGTGATTGCTGTGAGAGTCAGAGAACTGTTCTAAACTTTTGCTCTCCAGATTGGCAGCCTGCACTGTTATCTGCTAAAGTTGGTCACGGAGGAGTTTCATCCTACTGGTGTGATAGTGTGCATGACCTTAAATTAAGTATAATCTGTGCTTTAATACCTGTATGGGCCTTGTTTAGAGGAGTGAAACCTTTCCTGGGTGATGAAATTTGATGCTCGGTACTTCAATGCACACTTTTCAGCCTCTCGTACAGAAGTGAGAATGGTACTGAGATAATTCAACAAAACAGATGAGTTGTGGCTGCAGAGACTGTTGTAAATGCAGGTATCTGTTCTAAAGCAGTTGATACAATTGATAGGGAGTAATTGAGCTGATCCTAAACCAGACATATGGAATGACTGTTCACATGCATAGCTTGAGGTCCCAGTGAGCTGACTGA
Source organism: Serilophus lunatus (assembly GCA_013399895.1). Taxonomy (NCBI): domain Eukaryota; kingdom Metazoa; phylum Chordata; class Aves; order Passeriformes; family Eurylaimidae; genus Serilophus; species Serilophus lunatus. Next base: position 105,083 of record VXBA01004285.1, read on the forward strand.
CTTGAATGGGAGCTTGAACCTCATCTGCATAGGTAGTTGTGGTCAAGTAATGTGGATTTCTGAGTACGAAACAGGATCTCCCCAATGAGATTTCCCTTCCAGCAGGTGAGGTTATTGCCAGTATTTAATGTTTCGAAAGCCACAGCATCAGCAAAACTCGATTATCTTAAGAAGTAATAATTAAAAAAAATGTTTCAGTGATAGATTTTTGAAAGCCCTGGCTCTTAAATGTCAATCTTAGGTCGTTAATATTGAAAATGTAATACTGGATACTGCACTGTAATTGTGGTACAATACCAAGTGGTTTTCTAGCTGTTTGTACATCCCTCTTCTTACCTGCTTTGTGTGTAATCCTATTAAAACTATCTCAAGAAGGTCTAGAATGGTATCAGATCCAATTTGAATGCACATGATATTGTAGGAGGCTACAGATTTAAGTTTTTACAAATTGAAATCTAAAAAATATTTATCATTGGTTAACTCTGTAGTTCATCTTATAAATGTTATAATTTAGTGAATTTGACTGAGAGTTAGTTATGTATTGTCCATACTGAAATCAAGATTTAGAAAATGAGAGATGGATTTTGACAGAAATAACTTCAAATTTTAGTGAAGCTTGTGCTTATTTCAGTTGGTGGCTGTACCACCTTCAGGAAGTAAAATTCTCTTCTTACCATTTATTATAATAGCTAACTTCTTGTTGCCATTTCAAAAAAGAGTATTTTGCTACTCATTTCATTGCACAAGTTCTCCTGCCAGCTGTTTTTGTTTAACAAAATAATGAAAATAACTAACAGCTAAACAAAGTCTTTTTTGGAATTTTTTTCTTTTTATTATTTCATTGTTGTTGATTTCATTCAAACAATTGTAGGATAAAAATGGTGATTGTTTTTGTGCATCAGGCTTAAGTTGACAGAAATATCCTTTCCCTCTATCTTGCGAACCTTTAAGAAATATTCAGAGATCTTTTATGATAAATCCATATCCTTAATTACAACTTTTAAGGACTTGGTCACTTGGTTGTGCTCTGGTACCTTCACAACATTTTTCTCCAGCACTGGAATAGGCTGAGATTGCAGTTTCAGCTAACGAGGAGTAAGTTGGGTAGGGTTTGTGGGTTCTATGCACATGACTTACGTCAGAGATGATACACATAGTCAGTCCTCATTGATCAGTGTCACCTTTATCCTTACGGGTCATCTTCTGGTCAGTTTGTTGTTTTGTCCTTATGGGTTTTAAAGGTGTTTGTAGAAAACACGAGCGACCTTAATGAATTGGCAAATTTTCCCAATTGCTGCTTGTGAGAACCTACTGGAATTCCACACTATGTAATTTCTACTGCCCCAACAGGTAAAGAGCCTTATTGGGAAGTGCTGTGTTCCTTGCTCTCAGTAATTCCTTTTCTCCTTCCTTAGGATCCGGATTGCTGGAATCAGGGGCATTCAGGGAGTGGTTCGGAAAACAGTTAATGATGAACTTCGAGCAACTATATGGGAACCTCAGCACATGGACAAGATTGTACCATCATTGCTCTTCAACATGCAGAAAATAGAAGATATTGACAGGTAATTTTATTTCTTGTCAATGGCATAGTTTTTTGAGCAATCTGTAGGCTTAGTTTTTATGTTGGGTATCTTTTCTTTTTAGTGGAAACAACAATTAACCTTTACTAGCTGAGGCTCCTTGAAACTCAGCACAGCTCTGTGTTAATGTTTTTTGTCTAAGTCTTTTCAACCTTCTTTTTCTTCACTTTTTCTAGATTCTATTGGCCTAAAATTTACTCCAGAAATTTTATATCCATGTTTTGTAAAAACTCTGTGGTTTATAACATGAGATGAAGAAATGAGAAAGCACAGGCTTTTAGGTGACTCAAATGATTTTGCTACTTAGATTGGTTAAAACTTGAGGTTTTAATTCCCGTTAGCCATTAGTAACAATTGTTTGTCCTGGCTGTAACAGTACTTTTAAGTAAGAATTGAAAGTTTATTTATTTGTAACTGCCCTTCTCTTTTTTTGCATTCAGTGACTCCTAGGCGTATTATAGTATCTGCCAGATAGGCAAAAAGATCTTTAAAAAGACCTCTGGGATACTTGAAGTTGAGGAGATGCCAGTCACCTCACAACTGAAAAGTCACTTTGGTTTTTTTGGTCTGTGTCTGTATTTGTGGTTAAATACTCTGTAGATGTAAAAACTTTTTATTGGTAGCACTGGGAAATTGTCATAAAACCAATTTCAGGTGTGCAAAGAAGCTTAAATATCCCTTCTACGTCCAGCCCTAGATGGTTCAAAGCTTGCTTGGCAAAAGGCTCAGCGACCTTTCTGTAACACACTTCTCATGCTTTCAGCTTTCTGTCAGGTTTCACTTTTTTGGTTTAAGTTTTGGTGGCGTTTATTTCTCCGTCCCTCAACTTCATTTTTCTTTTTTCTAACTGCCAGTACCTTTCTGTTCTCTAAAGCAAATTACTATATTACTAAAATCAATAGTTGTCTGTCTGACCATGCTTTATCTATTTGCTGGATATAACTGAGGGCCTACACATTATGTACAGAAACACCCACTTGAATTTTACATCTGAAGAGTGATCTGAGTAAGAGACCAAGGTTTCTGAAGCTGCTGTTTCAACAAGGAGAGCCTCGTTTGCCTTTGCTTGCTCTTCCAGGGTTTCTCTTTACAGAGCCCTCAGGTGTACACTTTCCTTTATATGGCAAAAACAAATTAACTACTGATGGGAAACCTGGCTGAGGTAGGATTTGGATTAGCCACTTAAAGCAGATCAGTTTATATGTCCTGCAGGACTGATCTTTATCGTCTGCTGAGCAATGCAATAGTGGTGGTAGAGAAACAAATCTGTCAAAATCTGTCAAAAAGCAACTGTTACTTAAATATCTGAACTGTCTCCTTGAATCTTGTTCTATAATGCACATTCAACATTAAAAAGAAAACTAATGATTTTCCATGGTGCCTTCATGTGCGTAAGACAGAAAAGCTGAAAATGGTATTTGTAAATTGTTGATCTGCTGGCCTTAAGTGATGTTACAGAGAATTTCTTGTTTTGTGTGTGACTTCGTATTTGTGAAGCACAGAGACATTTTGAAGAGTAGAAGTAAGAAGCATATTGTTCTGGCAGATGGAATCAAAGCATTATTTGAGAAAAAGCAGAACTTCTAGAGAGTAATCTCAACTTAAGTTGATAGAAAAGAACCATTTTTGGTTAAAGATGAAGTACCTGTTATGTAAAGTTTTTACTTTGAAGGTCAGTGTAATTTCAACTCGTGGAACCTTAATAGCTTAATTGAAGATTTTTTTGAATACATGTCAGAAGACACACTTTTAAACAATACTTAAAAAGGTAATTGTATTTTTGGATGCCATTATTTGTTCATACATCTGAGTGCATATTCTAGGTACAGGTCTATCAGACATTACGTGACCTGTAAGTCTATTTATGTGCATCTCTAAAATGGGGAAGAGATGTTTGAAATTGGTAAGATACTTAGTTTGTAACATATTCTTCATGATAAATGCAGAGCTAAACATGCCAGCCTTATTTCAGACAGAAGGACACAACTTTTGTGGTGTTGTAGAAGTCTCCTGCTTGAGATGGTGAGTTGCTCTGAGCTAGTTTAGGCTTGTGACAAGGTGTTTGCCGTGGAAACTGCTGTGGAAACTTCAACACATCCCCATTTCAGTTCCTTGTCATTTCTTCTGATAGAGATTAACCACAATAAAGACTGTAGAGCAGCTAAAGCAGGTAGCTCTTTCCAATTTCAGTGCAAAGCAAATTTTCAGCCCTCAAGTCCTGTGTTAGTAAAAAAAAAATCTAAATGCAAAGGAATACTAGAAATTTTTTTAAGTGTTGTAGTTGGATTTTTCAGACGTTTTTTGATATTTCTGTAAAAACCAAGTCAGTGAAACTAAATGAGTATGAGTTACTTGTTTGAATTTAGAAACCTGAGAGACTATACAAAGCTTTCCTCTAAAACTAAAAAGGGATAGTTTTATATTCATTGTCTCTCATCTGATAATGCCAAAGAACACTTGGTGAGAAGTACTTTTAGATAGATGCTGTTAAAGTTGGAAATAAAATGTGATTTCTGCAGACAACATATAATTTTGAATGTTCTGATGCAAAGAGTAACATTCTTCACTCAGAAGACTGGCTTGTACTTCTGCCCTTTAACATATTCTAAAATAACACTCCAAGCAGAGCTGAGAAGTCACCTTCTATAGATTTGCGTATACAAGCACTTAAAACATAACAGAACGTATTTTTATTGCATTTTAACTAGAATTCTTCCAGACAGCCTAGCTCTGTGTTCTGTAGCCTGCTTTCTTTTTCTTCCCCACCCACGCGCCTTTGCAGTGCTGTTGTGTTTTAGGGAATCTGTGTCAAAACAGCAATGGGAATGACAGTCCTACGCTGCCGTTTGTACCTTCTCTGTGCTGCCCATGTGCCTAGATCAGCCTAGGCAGTACAGGGGGGAAAATAAAAGGGAGACCGAGTGGCACAGCAGTTGGGTAAAGCTGGAGTTCAGTCATACTCATGGTGGATTATATACAAATTGTCATGCCTTTTAAAATTCTAATCATGGTGCTTTTGTGAAGCTGTATCTCCTTATTTATATAACAGAGTGCCTAAGGCTCTTCTGTTATTAAAATCTGACAAGCTGGCAATGTTATGGTAACTTCTGAAACACTGATGTTTCCAGAGGCAACAGCATTTTTATATTGCTGCTTTTATATTTCAATAGTGTTGAAAAACTAAAAATTCTTTTGTTATTAGAAGATCTATTACAGCTATGATGTTAACATGTTCATTTGACTAGTGATATTTTAGTTTGCAACTTCTTGTAATGCTCTGAAACTGAGATTTTATGATCCTGAAAAGTGAACCTTAAGTAAAACTGGTGCTCTTGGTGAACACTTAAATGTATTTAGCTCACAAGCTTGCACTGTGCAACTGAAATTATGTTTAAGGATTTAGTGTACTAATTTCTACAGTCTAAAATAAATCTCCTAATGCATAGATGCATAATGTTAATGTAGGTGAGTGAATGCTCGCTTAAGTTTCTATAATGTGGTTAAACAACCTGTAGATACAGTGACTCTTGATAACTAAAGAAGGTACCTTAGGGGGAAACTCTGAACAAAATGGCTAAGATGCTGCCTAACTTTTTTCATGGTTTCACAGCCTTCGTTGTTGGCAACAGGTAACAGTTTGTTAAAATGGGGATGATAACAAGTTATCTCAGTATTAGCAGCCTTTGTTTTTGCCATATGAACAGTGGTCCATACTGAGTGAGTACATGATGGTCTATAGTCTAGCTGTAAGAGAATAGAATTTTTTTTTCAGAATTCTGGTTTGATGTGTATTTGAATTACAGTTCTTGCCTAGATTAAGGGTGTGACTCAAGAATGTTGTAGTACCGAGGGTGGATACAGTAAGGAAGATAAATACTAATCAGTATAATCAATAAATTTTGTCTTATTTCAGCAGAACAGGCCCTCCATCCTCTCCTACAGGAGGAGAAAAAGAGGAAAATCCTGCTCTGCTGGCCGAGAATTGTTTCAGGGAACTACTAGGACGAGCAACCTTTGGAAATATGAATAATGCTGTCAGACCAGTTTTTGCGTAAGTTGAAAATCAGCGGAAGGTCTCGAGATTTTTATTTCACCTTCTTAATTCTGTTGCATTAGATTCCTTCCTTCTTTTTCAACCCAAAGGATTCTATTCATGTTCCTTAAAAAAAATGTCCCTCTTTTAATCTCACCTTTTTGTTGCCTGTTTTTTGTCTGTTAACTTGAAGGTAGTTACCAAGGAAAGTGTGTCCCACTTTACTGATTTTAGAAGTGAAATACAATGGTTTAGATGAGTTGTTACCTCAGCTGGACTTTTTTCAACATGAAACTATTTATTCAAGATATTAATTTCCCATAGATGAGTGCTGCAATCAATAGAGAGACAAACCAAGTAAAATATAAGTATATACAAAGTATATGTTCCGTAAAGTAGATTTTCCTGCAATTTTCTTCCAGGACCTGTTTTGATATTCTGTGAGAAATATCTTTAACAGCTCATTTAGCAGTGAATGACAGATGTGCCCACAGGAAGCGCGTTATGCACAAACACACGCACACTACAAATTATACCTCATGAATTAACAATCCCAGAATAGTTAACATTGGAAGGGACCTCTAGACATTATCTAATCCAACCCCCTTGCCAGATCAAGTCCATTTTCTTTCAGTTTTCTGCATTGCCCCAGTTGGTTTTGTAAAAATATGTTGTGACAAAAGCGGCAGACCGTGATATAAGTTAACTCTGCTTCTTTCACTTCTGTTAGTTGTCTGTTACAAAGTGGAACATCTCCAGTGCAGGCACATTGCACAGCACAGCCAGAGATCCTGGCGTGCAGGGAGGTTTTTCAGGCTCACTGTGAGGTGCAGACCAGCAGCAGGTGGTGCTTCATGGGGGTTGGTACTGGACTAGTGCTGTTTTACATTTTCGTCGACTACAGTGGGATTCAGTCCACCCTCAGCAAATAGTCCAACAACACCAAGCTGTGTGGTGCATTCAGCATTCTGGAGGAAAGACATGGCATCCAGAGGGACCTGGACAGGCTGTGCAAACCTCATGAAGTTCCACAAGGCCAAGTGCAAGGTCCTGCATCTGTGTCAGGGCAATCCCTGGAATCACTACAGGCTGAGGTACGAAGGGGTTGAGAGCAGCCCTGAGGAGAAAGACTTGGGAGTGTTGGCTGATGCAAAGACCAACATAACCTGACAATGTGCACTTGCAGCCCAGAAAGCCAGTTGTGTCCTGGGCTGCATCAAAAGCAGTGTGGACAGCAGGTGGAGAGAGGGGATTCTCCCTTTTGTGAGACCCCACCTGGAGGGCTGTGTCCAGCCCTGGAGTCACGGGCATATGGAAAACATGAACCTGTTGGAGCGAGTCCAGAGGAGGCCCCAAAAATGATCAGAGGGCTGGAGCACCTCTTCTGTGAAGAAAGGCTCAGAGAGTTGGGATTGTTCAACCTGGAGATGAGAAGCTCTGGAAAGACCTTGTAGCCACTTCCATGCCTGAAGGAGCTGCAAGAGAGCTGGAGAGGGACTTTTGACAAGGACATGGAGTGATAGGACAAAGGGACATGGCTTTAACCTGAAGGAAGGTAGATCTAGATTTGATATTGGGAATAAATTCTTTACTATGACGGAGATGAGGCACTGGTACAAGTTTCCCAGTGAAGTGGATGCATCCCTGGAAGCGTTCAAGGCCAGGCTGGATGGGACTTTGAGCAACCTGGTCTAGTGAAAGTGTCCCAGCCCATTGCAGAGGAGTTTGGAACTAGATTGTCTTTAACATCCCTTCCAACCTAAACCGTTCTATGATTCTATGGAAGTTCACATGTCCTCAGCAGAAATCTTTGCAGAAAGCTCTGCATTTTCAAACCCTGGCCTTCCCTGGTGATGAGGAAAGCTGCTTGCTCCTTGTAGATTTTTCATTATATGCTCCTGTTAGAGGAATATGTTCTCTTAGACGGCCTTGTTCTTCCCACAAAGATGAAGTATTTTATTCTCACACTGAAAAACTTGCAAGCTACCAAAAGCCATTTTCAAGTTACTACTATTCAGAACAGAACTTGAAAAAGAAGATAGGGTTGGTATTGAGCACAGAAAACTTCTGTAGCCCTTTGTTTTTTGCCAGAAAGCATTAAATACAAAGAACTGTGCTATTCTTTTATTTTCCGTGTGTACCTGTTATATGACCCTAATAGGAGTTTAAATGTTGCAAAGTTGAGTGTTTTATTAAAAAATACTCTTTTTTTTTTTTTTAGAGTTAAAATTTGAATTTCTCCAAATTATCTGCCACGAGTGTGAACACCTAAGTACCAAAGAGCCTTGTTAGACTATTTGGAACTATATTGCAGCTGCTTTCTTACCACTTCCAAATTCTTTTTATGGGTTTATCTCAAAACTTTGTCCTCATTTGCAGCTACTTCATTCTTTTGAATCATTTTAGTATCAGAGAAGTTTCCTACAAATAAATCCTGATTCCCTAGACTAGAGTTAGTCCAGTTAGGTTTAGGATTTGAGAAAATGCTTTTCCTGTGCCAAGTCTAAAGCCTGATGTATTCAAAGTGTGCACCACAACATGCCTCATGCTGCACTGAAATCAGTAGATAAGGACCAGTTACTCAGAATATATTATCTCTTCTATGAATAGACAATCTCTGTAGTCACCATTTTTGTGTTCCGTTTTGAGGAAGGATTGCCAAATGTGTCTTTTTAAGAATGACTGCTGTGAAGGTTTAGTACTTTTGAAGAACTAGAGATGCAAAAAAAATGCAATTTCAAGTTGTTTTTCCTAAACAAAAAGGAAGAGCTTTATCTAATCAGCTTCATTTTGTGAATGAGCAGAACAGGTAGAATGAAAGTCTGAGATAGTGATTCCATTGTACTTTATTGGATTGAAAAAACCTGACTTAGCTTATGATTAGAAGACAGTTTCTCCTAACAATTTTCAACAATTTCACAGCTTCTAAGAAAACTTTGGAAATATAGGTAAGACCTCTTACTACAATGCTACTACTGAAGGTGCAGGTTCAGTTAACCACTTGAAGACTTGTTTCACGTGGCATTGGAATATCAGGCAATGTGTTATCACTTCCTTGCAAAACTGGAAGAGTAGTGGCACTTGCGTCATGATACTGGGTGTATTGAACAATTGAGGGATTTCAATATGATGAAGAAGGTACAAATCTGAAATTGGTTTCCTGTATAGGTTTGGATTGACCTTAATTTTCCTTGCCTTTGGCAGAAAATCTCCATGGTTATAAGTGTCTGTATGTAGCTAGAAACTCAAATAATAATTTTTAATGACATCTGACAGATCAATCTCGCAAATTGCATAATGAAAGTTGGAAAAATTTATATTAACATTAACTGAAAAAAATTTGTATGTTGTGTCAACAGTTACAAGCCATTGAAACTTACTTAGCATGAATTTGCAGTGGTGAATAGATTAGGCAGATTCAGAGAGATACAGAAATTTAGTGAATATAAAAAACTTTTCAAGTGTAACAACTGTTTATATTACTGTTTTTCCATTTCTGTCAGTTATCTTCTGTGCAAGGTTTTTGAATATTAACAGACTGATGTTTTAATATTCTTTCAGCAAACATGATACATGAGCAGATTATATTCCCATACATGCCTCAGTTAGGCTTTCTAATCCTCCCTATCAATTTATCATCTTGTACTGTAAGGATTGCTTGCATGTGTCAGGGAATTCAGGGATAGTTACTGACTCTCACTCCATAAAGTAATTTGCATCATTGGTTCTGCTCTTCCTTTTAGTCCGAGAAACCTAATTGTGCACATTTGCTACATATACACAGCAGATCTCAGTGGAAGGCAGAGTTTGGCATTTGTTAATCCTGCAAAAAGGACATGGACGTTTCTTCTTTTTTCAAATTACATTTCTTTTAATAAAAAAAGGAGTCAAAAGTGTGACATGAATTTAACTGAAATAAATGCACCATGCTAAAAATACCCTTTACCCTCCTTTATAAAATTAAAACTACACTGAGTACACTGTGCTATAATCAGTAAAATATATCACCCACAGTGTGGTATATTCTGTTCTTAGGAGCAAAATTCAAGTATACAAAGTATGCTGCCTTTGAGTCTTATACAGAGCTTTAACCTGAGCTGTCATCTTCCTCCTGCTGTCATCCCATCAGTTCATTTACCTGAAGCAGCTACTACTTGGCCTTTCTGAAAAAAGAAAACTGTATGTCTTGTTTTGAGAGGAGTTGGGGTTTTTTTAACGTGATATTGGATGTAGTTGACCATAGTCTGCCTGTATGGATCTTTGGGGCGGATAAATAGGAACTGTCAAGGGTAACAGAGGACACATGCTGCCCTGAAAGATTAAGGAATCAGTTCCAATCAGGAGAAGATAGTGGAGAGTATGATCTTCTATCTGATGAGACAAAAATAAAATAGATTAGCTAAAATAAGCTACCATGTACAAGAAATGATGGACTATCCTGGAATGATATTAGAGAGGAAGAAGGCATGAATAAATACATTATGAACCACTAAGTCTTGAAGGATTTAAAGAGGTAATTTTGTTTGTTTTTCTACCCTAAGGCAGGGTTTAAATATACCTGTGCATTTGCAACGTGCACCAGAAATGCAGCTATCCCCAACAGGTAGTCAGGTTTGATATTTAGTGATGCAAATCTGCTGTTGTCTTGACAGGCAAATGCCTTTTAAATTGCTGACATTCTTTCTTATAGGGATTTCTATTAAAGGTACATAATGTGTCAAAATGGCAGTATTTTTTTTTTTAAGCTCTGCGAGGGACTGCAAGACAATTTAGGGCACAGCAGGGTGTGGCTTTTTGTCAGGTGGTTTAATAAACCTTGAAGGAGACAGCTGGATCAGTGTGCTGGGAGCAGGTGCCCAGTGAGTGAATTGAGACCTCCAGGCTCTATACAGAGTAAGTGAAAGCATCCAGTCAGTCCTGCTGTGTTCAGAGGGCTGATTCCTTTCACCTGGAGGTTTTCAAGTGTGTGGTTTGAAACATCTTTATATGTTTCCTGAGTTCTTTGAGAAAGGGCAGAGCAGTGATGTTTCTGTAGCTGAAATACCTATTTAGAAGCAACCTAAATTCAGTTTGTGTTATAAAGTCTTTTTGCTGGTTTGGTCTGTTTGTTTGTGATGAATCTGTTGAGTCTGTTTTGGTTATTTAAAACCTCAATCATACTAACTAAAATGCATCCAAAATTACCTTTTCTTTTTTTTTTTCAATCTTCCAGACTGAAAAATGCAGTTATTTTTGTCATGCTTTTTCAGATACTCAAATCTCCTTTTTGCAAAAATTTGTGTGCCCTATTCATAACTTTTAGTGTAGTACTTTATCAGAATTTCTCGTACTTGGTTGAAACACTGACAAAGTTTTTCATCTATGGTTCCTATCCCATTGAAAGAGAAACTGATGGATTTATCATTCGTGTTGAAATGCTTCAGAGTGTAAAGGTGTATATGAGAGTAGCTTTTCTTATTTTCTACATATTTTATTTATGGAACCATCATGAAAACAAAATTAATGCTTAGAATCTGTTCTGGATGGAACATTCAGCCCTCGTTATTTTGTAGCTTGTAATTTAAAACAAATTATCTTCTATAGAGTAGAAGTTTGTCAAGGTGTTACAACCATCCTCTTCAGCATATCTCATGTAAACAAGGATCTAATGTCACAGCCATTTTTATGCATGCAGTTTGTGTGGAAACATTATATTCTTAACTGCATATCTTTGGTGTGATGATGTTCCTTAAATTTCTGGAACTAGAAGATCAGGAATTTCTGTTTCAGCTACGTGTATTGTGATCAAATCGTAAAGCTTGAAAACAAATAATTTTCTGACGTTCTAGATTTCTCACCTTGTTAATAAGTCATTGTTTAGAAGTTTTATGTAAGTAAATAATCTCTTTGAGGTGAATTTTGAGAAAACTCTAAGATATCCTTTGTTAAATCTGTGGAATGTCCTTATTTCACATCTCTCCATTTTTACTTACAGGCATTTAGACCATCATAGACTATGGGATCCAAATGAATTTGCTGTTTCGTGCTTTAAAATCATCATGTATTCTATACAGGTAGGACTTTTTTGGAATTTTTTTTCCTTGCACACATGTTTTGAGCACACTAGAGAGGTTTAAATGCTTGCCTTACCGTTATAGTGGTAAACTGAAGATGAAGTCAAAGAATCCAGAAGATCCCTGTCTGTAACTCCAATGAAAGGTAGTGTAGAGGTCCTTCAGCAAGCTCCAGAAAAAGGAGCAAGGAGCAGGATATCCATACTGTTCTGACATTGTGCTTGACATAGATCTCTCAAGTTGGTCGTTTCTCCGTGGCAATACAACTGTGCTGCCTTTACAGCCCAAGAAACCAACTTCACGTGGAACTGATTTTTAGTAGTGAGCAGCCTGTGCTGTGGCCTTAAGCTGAAGGAGGAAAGATGGAGATTCAGTATTGGGGAGAAATTCTTTACTATGAGAGTGGTAAGGCACTGGAATGGGTTGCCCAGAGAAGTTGTGGATGATGCATCCCTGGAAGCGTTCGAGGCTGGGCTGGATGGGTCTCTGAGTAACCTGATCTAGTAGAAGGTTTCCTGCCCACAGTGGGAGCCTTGGAACCAGATGATGGTTAAAGTGCCTTTAACCCCAAGCCATTCTATGATTGTTTGTGGTAAACATGATCAGAGTCTGATTCTTTGATTATGTCAGATACCCAAACAATCAAATAATAAAATTCCAGGTTTGTGGAAGAAAGCTGAGTTTTCAGAGCATTTATATCAATGCTGCTGAAGTCTCAACTGCAGTTAGCTGAATGAAGGACCACTTCACACTTCCTCTGTTCCTGGATATTTTAAGAGTGTAAGCTTTTGTATCCTGGGCTGAATGGACCTTTATTTGTCATGGTAGTTTTTTTAATCCATATTTATTCATAAATGGATTGAAATTTTCATAAATTTTTGAATGAAAATGTTGCAGAATGGGAATATGGTCATGACTGTATCTGAGTGAAATATGAGTTTATTGTTATTAAAGTCACAGGTGAAGCTTTCTGTCTTTGTTTTTTTTAATAGGCACAGTATTCCCATCATGTAATACAAGAAATCCTTGGACACCTTGATGTCCGCAAAAGGGACTCACCACGAGTTCGTGCTGGTATTATTCAGGTTCTTTTGGAAGCAGTTGCAATAGCAGCTAAAGGATCAATAGGTAAGTTAAATTAATAGCATCAGATCAAAGGATAGATTTGCAGGGTGGTACTCATTTTTTACTTGTTTTCGCTCAACTGGTTATATGAGAGTGGAGTAGAATGATCTTTGAGAAATTTTACCTTAGTAACTGTGAAGCAGCTGAAACAAGGTGGATATGTCATTTAAGCTTAGTATCGTTCCTTGATATAAGAGTAGTTAGGAAAATACATACACACGTGTACTCTGCTCTTGACTTTTATTTTTGGTCTCCTGCTGCAATATTATTGCTTTGCTTCATTAACTGGAATCTGACCCTGTCCTCTCTCTTTGTACAAGACCCACTTGCAAAGCATTTGTGAAATCTTTTACTGTATGATGAAAAGAGCTCATTATTTGATCCAATATAGAGAACTGGATTTTAGCAGCAGGTTTTGAAATAGCTGAAGTTCAGGGGCAAGTACCTGCAGTTTAACCCACTGCTGGTGCTTAATTTCAGCAACCACTCCTATTTTCTGCCTGAAACTTGTGTGGTGCGTTGACTCCAGCCAATAGCTGCTTGCTCATTCCTCTTTCCCACAGACAGGGACAATGCAGAAAGAAGGTGAGCAGTCTCATGGTCAAGACAAAGACAATTTAATGGGAGAGCAAAAGCTGCTCGCACAAGGAAGAAAAAAGTTACCTCCGTTCTGGCCAGACCCAGCACACTTGATCGTAATGGACTCTGCAGACATACCTGATTGCATTTCCTCATTCCAAGTTCACTTCTAAAATATTAAGGTTTTAGGCACACTTCAGAACTTTATTTCTTGGGCCATATGCCTCAAACACTGAATTCCACTCATGTTTTTTTATGTTTGCTCTGATTTCTTGCAAAAAGGGATTAAGAAGGACTGTTCTCATTTCCTTGAGATGTCTTTGCCATGACGTGTGCAATTGTTGATATTTGTTGTTTCCAGGCCCAACAGTTCTGGAGGTTTTTAATACCCTGTTGAAGCACTTGCGCATCAGTGTCGACTTTGAGCTGAGCGACAGGCGCAGCTCAGCAGGAAGTGCTGCTTTCAGCACAAGCTCCAAGGAGAGTGATGAGAGGATTGTCCAAAATGCAATTATTCAAACGATTGGTGAGTAATGGCAGTAATACAGTCCCACTTCAGATCCCTCCCCTTCTCCCCCTTCCTCGATGAGATGGTATTAAATCAACTTGAATCAAAAAGGAATAATACCAAGTATGGTATCTCTGATTGTACTTGCCTCTAATTCCCAGGCTCACTTTATTATTTGACTTCTGAAAGGTTGTTCCTTTAATTGTTCACTGAGGAGATAGCCAAGAAGCTCAATGAATATTAAAAATGCTGGTGGACTTAAAATTAATTTTACTTTTTATATGGCCTTTGAAATATAAAATAAATCCTTATCTTTGGTACAGAACTAATATTGAAATATGAAAGTCATATTGCAAACAATCATATACAGTGAAATATATTTTAGTAAGTGCTACTTGAAAATTCGTAGAAATGAATGTTAAACATAGTAGCAACAATGACACCTAATGGCTCGTTGTGCTACCACCACTCAAGTGAAGTACTGTAAAGCATAGCATTGAAATTGGGGTAACACAATCTATAGATGATTTTTTTAGAATAGTCTCTCCAATTTTCTCAGATTTTCTTTCTATATATATTTCAGTGCATTTATGATGTGTATTCCTTTTCTTAAAGAACAAGGGGTAATGTAACTAAAATACCATTCATTAATCTGTACCTCTGTTTATGCCTGGAAGCTTTTTAGATCAGTAGCACGTATATAGTAGATTGTTTCTCATCATTGCAGTTAAAACTCCCAAGTTAAAATGTTAAACGTCCACAAAAAAAAAGTCCCAGAAACCCCGCAACTCAACCTTTTAAAGTAAGGTTAACTACTGCATAGTAATAGAATAGAATATCTGAAGTTGGAAGGGATCCATATGGATCATTGTTTCCAACTCCCTGCTCCTTGTAGGACTTCCTACAACTAAAACATGTTACTAAGAGCATTGTACAGGTGCTCCTTGAACTCTGGAAGGTCTGGTGCTGTGATCATTTCCCTGGGGAGCCTGTTCCAGGGACCAACCACCCAATACACTCCCACAGCTGTGCTCACTGCTGTGGCCATGCTGCCTTAGGAGCAGGGCCCAGCCTGCAGCTGGCACTGGGGTGGCAGAGTTCTCTCCCTGGAGCTCTGTGTGGGCAGCTGCTCCACTCATCGTGGGTGCAGAGCTCAGGGGGTCTTCTGTGGATGGAAACCATTTCTCACTGGTCAAGCTGGCAGAGCTACAATGCCCTTCTTGCCTGCCAGCTGTTGCTTCCTGAGGAATTCTTTTAAGTCAAGAGAGCATGCTTGCTGTTTCTCCTGGCCCTGCCCAGCCCCCCTCAGCTGTTTTAGCACAGGCTGTGGGCTCCTGGTGGGTCTTTCCACTCCCCTGAGGTTCCTCTGGTTCAGGAACCCCCTGTGCACCATGCTGGAGCTCTGCTTCCCATTGTGCTGGCAGGGAGCCGCCCAACTCTTCAGCCCCTAAGTACAGCAATAATCACATTACACTTGTATGTCTTTGGGATTTCTGTCCTCTCATTTATGATATTTAATGGAGACTTAACAGACAAAAGTGATAGCACTGTGTAACATGAGAGACACTTCCAGTTCCTCTTGAGTTACAAATAGTTTTTAAATGGTATGTTTAGAGGAGGATAAAATTAGAATGTTTTAGGATTCAAAGACAGAAGTGAGTGTTATGAAACGACTCTTTAAAGCTATTCAGCAGAAAAGAACATTTGAGAGCATGCCCTAAAAAAAAAAAAAAATCAGTTTTATTCTTCATCAATTTTGACCTTGCTAGTATATTTCTTAAATTCATAAGGCTCTTCTTATAAAGAGAAGGGGCCTATATCTATTTTCTTCTGTGATTTCATTCTACTTTTATTTAGGATTTTTTGGAAGCAATCTCCCAGATTACCAGAGATCAGAGATTATGATGTTCATTATGGGCAAAGTGCCTGTTTTGGGGACAACTTCGCAATCACTGGATACCAGTCACCTTGGGTTTGTATAGCCTACATTTTTAAATTTCTAATTAAAATTGTAGATGTCAGTACCTGATAAATTAAGAAGTGAGAAACATTATGAAAAATGAAGTGCAAATTCTCACTCCTTAGGGGCTGTGTTAAATACTGTGCAAAACCAAAACAAGCACCATGTCAGCAATATGAAATCACCTGACAGACGTGATACTAATAGAAGATGGAATGCAATTTACTTTGCACTAACATGTTTCTTCTCTTCACATCTGTACAAATGTTTCTGAAATTATCTACTGAATGGTGGTTAATTCCGTAACTTCTTGTATGTGTGTTTTGGGAAAGAGGGAAACTGAATTATGACTACATTTCATCAAATAGCTGCATAATTTATGAAGTGGTTTTGGGTTTTTTTCATTCATACATAAACTGCCGAAATTCCAGTGAATTTGTTTTAGATTTTCCCTACTTATTTAAAAACGGGAAAAAGCTATAGGTGGGCAGACTTGTTTAATAAACCCATAATTTAAAAGTCAGCATATACTAAAGCAATTATTTTTCCCTGTAATGTGAATAATTACATTTAAAAAACTGCACTTTCTCAGCATGTTGAAGGACACTGAAAAGGTTGCAGCTGTTCTTTCCAAATGTGCATGAACACTTTGCACCACATAACTGGTCCCTGCTAGATTAAGTAGGAAGTCACTGTTGTTCACCTGGCTTTTTGTGCAGTATCATGTCCCTGCGGCATGGGATGCTATTCCATGGAAGATAGAAATCTGTCTGTGCCGGGTGGTTATCACTCATTAAGAAATTATTTGAAGAACAAATCCATGTAAAAATCTGTATTTGGATATACAGTTGTTTAGTTTTTTTAACTACTGGATTTTCCTTTTATGGGATTCTGTGTAAACACCTGCCTGAGCAGTCTGTTAGCATGATGTGCATGTGTCATTCTGAACAAAACAGTTCTGACTGCTGATACATGCAGTCTTGCACTGCTTGGAATTTTGGTCTGTGCTACCCAAAACATGTGAATGATACAATGTGCAGGATTACGTCCCATGAAGGTAGAAGTTTCCACTGTTATGTGGAAGCAAACTTCTGTGAAGAGGCTTCCTCTTTCTTTACACTGTTGATGGACAAAATGTTTGTACCTTTTTTACTTTCCTGAAAGTCTTTGAATGGAGCAGTTTATTCTAAGTGCATTTTTATCTCGTAAGATCTTGCAAGAATAGCAACTATACACCATTAGCTATTTGGCTTCTTTTTAGTACCAGTAGAAGGAAAATGAAAACAGATGAGGAACAGGTTAAGTAGTGTTCCATGTACCCTCCTGTGATACAAAAATTGAGGAGTCTTTCAGTTTTCATTACTGATTTTGTGGCTAATTTTTTCCAGTCTCAAAGTTCTGGGGTTTGACTTAAATAAGAAGTGTCTTTGTTTCTTGAAAGACTCAGTTACATTTTAATTATGAAGAAATTCTGACTGCTGATGCTTGTGAAAATAAAGTCAAGCTCACAGTGTTTGAACATTTTAGATACAAAGAGATTTTGGAGTGAAGAACAGGATTTAGATCTGCTTTAAATATACAGTTTACCTTTTCTTCAATTGCTTGTGCTTCATTTTTTAAGCCTTCCTGTAAATGTTTCATAAACATTTAGTTATTGCATCTTAGTTGAGGATATTTGCCCTTTATTTAACATCATCCAGCATGCCTTCCAAAACTGCTGTATTCACTTTTCAAAAATGCAGTTGTTAGAATGATATCTAGATAATATTTCAAAGATATTCAAAAAAAACCCCTAATTTGCAACTTTTTTTTTTCCAATTGTAGAGATTTGGGAACTAGGAGGATTCAGATCATGTTATTGAGATCTTTGCTTATGGTAAGCTTGGTATACTATGTTATAAAGACACAGTGTTTCCCTTTATGTATATGTTTATGCATATAACAACTCTGGATCACGAAATTAAGCATATGTTCATATTACATAGATCTGTAATTTTACTGTGTAAAATTGTGAAAGCTTGTTTTTAACTTGCATTACAAACAGCTCAAGAAATATTCCTCTGTCTCTTAGAGCACTTTAGTGAATATCAGTTATAATTGGGTCTGCAGATCCAAAAGAGTAGGTTGAGTTCTGCCAGCAGTGCTGGCAACATCCAAGTGAAATCAATTTTGTTTCTGAGCCCAGAAAAGCAGTAATTAGTAGAATGGCCAATATTTTTAAACCATAGGAATGGATGCCTGTCTCCAAGCTCTTAGAGCCTCAGACATGATTGTTCTTTCCTCCCTAGCATTTCCCAAGTTTCTTGGAAGGTATGATTGAATGTTTATCACAATTATGTTTTTCAACTGTAAACCTTCAAAGAATATTTCTGGAAATAGACCCAGATGGTAAGAATCAGAAAGTGGATAATAAAGGAGGCTCTTGCAAGGTAGAATCCTGGCCTGTTTTGTTGCAGAAGCTCAAAACTGTTCAGTCACTGGAGTAGGGGAGGCAGCATAAAGAAGGATTTCACAACTAAAGCAGGAGAATGCTGTGCTGGTAGATGAACTTCTATCCCTGTTTTGGCATGACATTTGTGTGTGGTGTTAGGTAAATTGGTTAAACCATTGTTTGCCTGTCTAAATCTGAAACCTTAGACTCTGGCTTGCAAAAGACTTGAGCATTCATAGTTGAAATTTAAGAATAGAAAACTTGGTGCTCATTTTTCTCATTGTCTCCATTAAAGATAGACTCGGGTATGTCTAAACTGTTCCTGACAAATCCCGAGTCTTAAGAATTGCTCCAATTATTTTGGGCACTGCATAGCCTAAGTATGCTTTAAGGAATTCAGATTGCACATGAGGAAGGAATTTATCATTTTGAACACTGAATTTTGGTTTGCATTCTATTTTAGAATGTGGAAGTAAAATCCCGTCATGACACAGAGGTGTGAAAGTGAATGTTTTGACACTTAATGAGTTAGTCAGACATTGATAAATGTGGAAAAAATGTGAGCCTTGTGTATCATGTATCCTTTACCAAAGAATAGTATTTCATAACATAATTAGTCTGTTGTCATGCACACACAGATAAGCTAACATTGTATAGGCAGTTGAAATCTGGCACTTCATTTGCAGCCTTGCTGCTTGTAATATTAGTCATTTTACATTTTCAAAATGATGGATTAGATACCTTCATGTGTCCTTGTGCTTCTCTGCCAGCCATTCTGCTATGTCTGCTGTAGGCACAGTGCTTGCTCACATGTTGGAGTTTAACCCCAGCAGGCGGTAGGGACCACTCAGTCACTGGCTCACTCTTCCCCAGAGGGATGTGGGAGGGAATCGAAATGGCACCAGTGAGAAAAGTGGGTTGAGATGAAGACTGTTTAGTAAGTAAGAGAAGGAAACCAAGGGAAACAAAACCAAGAAAAAACTAAAAACAGTAAAACAAAACCCCCACCCAAAACACAGTAGCTCGCCATGAGCCAACTGATCCCCAGCCGGTCCCGGAGCAGTGGCACCCCTTGCGAACTGCTTTCTGTTTTACTGCTGGGCATGGCACATTTTAGTATGGGATATCCCTTTGGAAGTGTGCAGGCTCTGCTCAGCAGTCACTTAATCATCCCCATGTTATCAGCACTGTGTTGGTCACAAATCCAGAACACCTATGTGCTACTGTGGAAAAAAGTAACTATCTCAGCCAAAGCCAGAGCAACACAGTTCACACATAAAAGCTGTAAGGGTATGGAATATGTATAATGAAGACACAATTACTGTGTAAGTCTACTATTGCATCTATTATAATTACATTTTGAATAATTTTTCTCCCCTCATCCTCAACACCTTATACTTCATGTTTTCTGAATCTATTTTGGTTTTGAGATTGTAATATTCTGATAACCTCAATTTTAATAATTTCTGACTGCTGTAGATGTTCAGCTATTAATATTTGAATTGTCAGATAGAATTTTATTTTTCTTTATGTACCTACTGCATTAGCTTTAATGAAATGTGATCGAATGAGGTAAGTCAGAGGTGGTATTAGTTTACATAAAGGAAAAAAACAGCACGATGGTATCAGATTTCTAAGAAAGTGATGTTTGCTGCTTACTTTGTTTTGCAATAAAGTAGTATCCATAAATACTTAAGGTGTACATATAGTCCTTGATTTCTCTTTTTTATTTCACATGAGCTTGCTCAGTAACATATGTGAGCAGCTCATAGCCTGAAATGCAAAAATTTGTTACAGTTAATACCATCTTCATTTTATGCCTTTCAGCTTTTCATAGGCCATTTAAAAAATGAATCATAAATCATACCTTTATTTTTAATTCTGGGAGGGTTGGTAAAGGAAAGATCCTGAGAAATACCACTTTTAACAAATGAGGGAGTTAATTTGAAAAGATGTGTTGGAGTCCTTCCAAATCCGGTCAGGTCAGGAATTTTCAAAATTAATACACCACTTCTATTTGAATCCACCTTTCAGATGCCAAATCAAGCCCACTAAAAAGCAAGTGACAACTGCAATTTATTCTTACAGTGCAGTAAAGACACATTAATTTTACTTCCCACAACAAACAGGTGACTTCAGGATACAAAGCCACAACAATAAGTAATGCACTTCCACCCCCGTTTCTGGACCCATTACTGTCTCCTTCACTCATGGAAGACTCTGAGCTGAGGCAGCTGGTCCTGGAAATCCTGCATAATCTCATTGATCGGCACGACAACAGAGCAAAGCTCCGAGGGATACGGTAGTGCTTTTTGTTTGGCCTGGGTACTTGGGATGCTGGGTTAATACCTGAGTGATAAGTTTTGCTGGTTTTAAAGTACTTTTCCTAATACGGAATGTTAATGTACTGTTTTGGTAAATGCACTGTGCTCAGTGTCTGTTAATTGATGTTTTACAGATAAGTCTCAGTGCCAGTACCTTAAAAAAAACATTTTAAATATCTGCTAGTTTAGCTGTGAAAGACAGAATATGTTATATGGAGCAAAAAGAAATACGATTGTCCTAATTCTACTTACTGTTTTCCCTCTTCAACTGAAATTTGAATATCATTGTTAATCATAGATATCATTAAAATGGAAATTGCATCAAGATTTGTTTGAATAGTTCCTATATTTCACATCCTCTTTTCAACTTTCTTTTTACTAAAATGACATTTTTCATTTGTTTGTAGAATAATACCAGATGTTTCTGATCTAAAGATAAAACGAGACAAGATTTCAAGGCAAGATGTGAGCTTCATGAAAAAGGTAATAGAATGAAACATCACTTTTCTGTCTAGAACTAAAGTAACTTAACCAGTTGTTTTGCTTTTCTTCTATAGCTGTGGTTTTGCAACAGGTTGCAAAGATCAGTACTGAGTGATTTCAATCAAATTGCAGAGATTTCAGTGTTGAGGTGCTCCAGATACTTAAAACATGGTTCCAATGAATAAAATTGTCACGTATATCTTCAGTGAAAACCCTTGTATGCTTAAATTAGAACAGTTTATGTCTAAACCATGATTTTGAAAAGACCTCCCTATGGTTAGATCCCTGTGAAGCATTTAGTTTTGCTCAGTAATAACTTCACATTTGTATGGCTTTTATTTTGTTGTCTTTTTAGATCATTTTGTATTTCAAAATCTTTTATAAAAGCCATGATACAGGGACTTGGATCTTACCTTTTAGGTAAAGATTACTTACAATAAACATCTAGTTTTCTATATGGGGAAAAATGCATGTAGTTCTTAGGGTGCTCTGTCAGTCCTAGCAGATTGATCTGTGTAGGTATGTTTTGTAAAAATAGAAATTACTGAAGTAGGCAAAAAACTACATATGTAGTAATATACTAACTAGGGTTGTGCAGCCTTCTAGTAACATTGCAAGATAAATGTTCTTGTTAAGTTAGTCCAAGTAATATTCTTTGCAGTACATGTGCACCTCATTTGTTTGATACTGGAGTACTACAAATATTAAAAGTACTCCAAAATTGGCAACTAATAGTAATGTGTCTTTGAAAAAGTGAATTAAATTTTAATACATAAATTTAATATTTAGGTCTTAAATCAGTTGCATTCGCTGATTTTGCTGGATGAAAATTTTAGCTAAATATTTGGATTGTTGAGAAAAAGAGATTCTTAAGTGGTCACGAAAAGACTTTGCAGTCTTCTTCATGGGGAATGAAGTAATTCAATAATTATCTGTGTGCTAATCATAAACATTGTTACCTCTTGTAGTTCTGCGTGTTTGCAGTTACTCTCCCCAGATCCTGAGGGCTGGAAGTATCTCCATAAATCCATTAAGATCTGAATGACCATCTAGGCTTGTTTGATGTTAAATGGGGATCCTAAGGCAATTGTGTATAATATCTAGGAATTTCAGTTCCTGAAATTTGGTGGAATTGAGCTAGACATACACAAAACTCTCTATCTCAGGCCACTTTCTTAGTCCTTTCAAGGGAAATACTGAACTTCTTGCATTTTCCTATCTTCTAGAAAGATATGTATTAAGAAAATCCACTTAGTCATTTATTTTCCTATTTAAGTGGAATTCTCTATCAGTGGGATGAATAATTTCATTACTTCTGTTTTCCAAATTACTGAGTCTTAAACAGCTAACCTTTACTCTGCTTATTTCATAGTAGCTTTGCTAAAAGCTATTTCCCTCTTTTCTAAATAGAATGTGTTATTTGGACAACTATGTATTTGTTTCTTGAAGTAATAAAAGGAAAAACAACATCTTTATTATTTCTTAAGTAAATATGCCCTGTTTGAAAAACAAATGTTAAAAATGAGTTTTCTTACTCCTTCTATAGTTGAAGTAGTACTTCCAGACATAAAGAATTACTCTTTGGGTCTTGAAAATTAACTGTCAGGTGATACAGACTTGTATCCCACACACACAGATTAAGAATGCTGCAGTGTTACTGAGTTGTGTGTTACATGCAACACTTGCTGCTTAGCCTGCCATTCCATGTTTGGGTTTTTTTTTGTTTGGTTGGGTTTTTTTGGTTGAGATAATAGTTTATTTGGTTGTGAACAGTGTTATAAGGAGAAGAAAGTCACTTATGAAGTTGAGAGTCTTTTGTAAAAGATGACTTGTGTTCTTCACTAGAGCTGTAGCCTCCCTGCACACATCAGTAAATGAGCCCTACTCACTTGAACACCTCGTAAAATACCTTTTTTCTTGGTTTGCTATTCAGCAGGACTTGATAAACAAATCTGATGTCTTCACAAGGATAGCACTTGAAGCTCATCAGTTACTTGAATGTTCTTAAGAGCATTTCATGATTACTTTGCGATTTTTCCTTTTCATAAATGGATACATTTTTTAAAACATTTTAACAGGAAATCAATGCCAGCATCTGACCACAGTGCAGTATTTATGCAACTCTTTGTATCATCTTCCCTATCTGTACATTTCTACATAAAATAGAGCAGTACCATGTTTATAAAGAGGCTGTTGTTGTAAACTAGTGGTATTGTTGATTAATCATGTACTTGTTTATGTATGTATGTGTAGACATATATTTTATCCTTTTTTATTCTTTAATTCTCTAACTAAATTGCTGTAACATCAAAGTTGGCCCTCTGGGAGTAGAGCTGGACTAGAAAACCTTTAAATAGCCTTTGTAGCCTAAATTATTCTATTACTTTAATACTCATTCTTCCTTTTGCGTCTTTTATAGCATGGTCAGCAGTTGTACAGACACATCTACTTAGGCTGCAAAGAAGAAGACAATGTCCAAAAAAACTTTGAACTGCTGTTTACATCTCTAGCTCTTACCACAATTGAACTGGCCAATGAAGAAGTGGTTATTGACCTAATTCGATTGGCTATTGCCTTGCAGGTATGAGTCTGAGTTGTTGTTGGGTTCACTGAAGGACAATTTATATTTTTAATTGTAAATCTGGATAACTTGTTTGTGTATTGATCTTCCTTCATATTGCAAATTTCATCATTTGGTCCAAACTTGATCAATCTATTAAGGAAGTACACTTTTTACATGCCACTTACTAATGGGGAAACTTCAGCTTCTCAGTTTTGTAACAAACTTGTACAGCCTGTGCTGTTCAGGAAGGGCAGCAGATGTAGAAATTTGTTGAAACGTTTCCTAGAGTCAGTGATATTCATTAGCAGATTGAGGTGTTCTTACCACCTGTGGCCTTGTGATGGCGCCCTGTATAAAATACATGAACTGTTCTCACCTTGAGTTAAAGCTTTTGTATTGGTTGGTTGGAAATATTCAACAAACCAGACTATTTAATCTTACCTTAGAGTAAAATTCTATCAGTATGTTGACAGGCTTTATTCTTTAACATTTTCATAATAGGATCAAACATTATCGCATACTTGCATAACATCCTCAGGGAAACAGTAGGACTTAGTTTATCTGTGTTGAAATCAAAGCATTAAAATAATAAAGTAGTGCTAACATGTACCCTGGAAATTTGATAAAATCAGGCACTGTATTCCCAGTTCATTCAGATGTGCACCTGCATTATGATACCTCTGATATGCAGTGTGCATCCTTAATTTTAAAATGTACCACTGAACCAAATCCTTACTTGATGAAAGTGGCATTAGGAGTTTTACTAAAGCAAAAATAATGCAGTTTGAATAAACATCAAAATGCTAATAAGGATTAAATAATTCCCTTTATGATGCTGTGTCTGTGACTCACACAGATGATCTTTATTATTAAACTGCTATTCCTGATTTTCTTGAAAAAAATGTTTTGATCAGCAGATCATAAGGATAAGGGAGTACTGGTCATTAACCTGTACTTCCTTTCTGAGAAACAGAATTTTGAATTGAGTAAATTTATTTCTCTTCATAATGGTTGAATCTTTTAAGGTCTCTAACTTCAGATTGATACATTCCTAATTCAGGAGTGAGCTAAAAGACTAGAATTTTAAGATGAGAAGTATCAAATGCTAAGTAATAGCAGATAGCCATCATATATCAAATAGTGTTACTACTAATAATTTTGATTTCCATATATTCAGGACAGCTTGTTAACTTTGGAAGCATAATGCTATCCCTTGTATTTCAGGACATTGCCATCATCAATGAAGATAATCTGCCAATGTTTAATCGCTGTGGTGTCATGGCATTGGTTGCAGCCTATCTAAACTTCCTGAGTCAGATGATTGCAGTTCCTGCCTTTTGTCAGCATGTCAGCAAGGTAATATGTAGTTAAATAACTCAAGTCATTTAGAACAGTGCATCCTACTGTAAAATGAGTAGATAACTTGTGTCAGGTAAATGCTTGTGGTATTGATCTCCCATATTTGTGTCCACTGACATTGCTCTGCAGACTCTGATGGAATTACTTTTTGACTCTTAAAATTCTAAACAGAATAATCTCCTTTCAAAGTACAGCATTTTAATTTGTTTATATATTTTATATTAGATATAATGTATACAAATATATATATGTTATATGTATATTTATATTTTTTATATATATGATTGTATATATATGTGTTTATATATATATATATGATGGGCTGACTCTGCACCTGATACGAGACTTTATAGCCTCACTGGCTTTTGTAAAACTACCGAAATGCACAAGACAATGAGAACCAGATTTTTAGTCTAACGAGTGAGTGTCACAGGCTCTTCATCTAATTAAAAGAAATTCTAAAGGCTTTATTTGTGCTGAAGTAAATGTCAGTGAAGTTTAGCTATTGGAGAAAACAGCTGTGAGACTATTCCATTTCTACTATTTGTCTTGGGTTTTTTTCAGGTCATTGAATCTCGAAGTCTGGAAGCGTCATATTTTCTACCAGAAACAGTTTTCAAAGACAAATGCAAGTAAGCAGATACATAATATGAATTAGTGAAGTCCCTCTTTTACTATCAAAATTCAGACATCATTGAAATATGCTACAGATGTAAAAAAATAATTTATGGGTTTAGTAGTGTACAGGATACGTAGAAGAAACCCAATCACTAAAAGCATGTATGCATATAGGGGAAAAAAAAGTGAGTTCTAGACTATTTTATTGTAGTCAGAGGCACTTACACCCACACAATGATGTTCAGCATGTGTGCTAACACAGCCAAATGCATTTTCCCTGAATCACGGGATGGGTGAGGTTGGAACGGATCTCTGGACATCTGGTCCAAGCCCTCTGCTTAAGCAGGGTGACCTAGAGCAGACTGCAGGACCACATCCAGATGACTTTGGAGTATCTCCAAGGATGGAGACTTCACAACCTTTCTGGGTAACCTGTGCCAGTGCTTGGTCTCCCTCACAGTAAAACAGTGTTTCCTGTTGTTCAAACAGAACCGTCTGTGTTTTAGTTTATGCCATTGCCTCTGGTTCTGTCACAGAGCAGCACTGACAGATGCCTGGCTCTGTGGCCTTTCCACCACCATCCCTCTCTTAAGGTAGTTTTACACATCGATAAGGCCCACCTTCTTTTCTCCATGCTGAACCATCCCAGCTCTGTCTGCCTTCACTGGAGCGATGCTGCAGTCCCTTAATCCACCTTCATGGCCCTTAGTTGGCCTCCCCAAAGTAAGTCAATGCCTTTCCTGTCCTGGTGAGTGCAGCCCCTGACACAGCACTCCAGGTGAGGCCTTAGCAAAACTGAGTAGAGGGGAAGGATCTCCTCCCTACCCCTGCTGCCAGTGCTCTTCCTGATGCAGCCCAGGATACCTCAGCCTTTTTTCCACAAGGGCACACTGCTGAAAAATGGCAAATACTGCTATTCTTACTAATTAATTAGTATTACTATTGCTGCGCAGGTTTATATTTTTTATGTAACAGAGACCATATTCTCTCAATACGTAGCAAAGAAGGTGAGGAACATATTTCAGATAACCAAGAAGTGCTAAGGTAATCTAATTTTTTACCATTGCAGTGGTATTCAATGGACTCATTTTGGGTGTATATTCATCCCTAAAAAACTGAGCAAGTTTATTGCCATCAAATTGTTACCATTGATGCTTTTTGGTTGCTCACAGACATTGGAAAATACTTTACTTAACCAACTAATATCTTGCTGGTAGATAATAACTTCCAATATATATTTTAACAGTCTTCCAAAGTCCTTAGAGAAGCATGAAAAAGATTTATTTTTCCTGACGAACCAGATTGCAGAATCATTAGGAGGCAGTGGATACAATGTCGAAAGATTGTCCATTCCATATGTACCCCAGGTGACAGGTAAGTGGTGATTAGTAACACCACCACTAAGTACCAGTTATCAAGAAGGCTTTTGTAATGTGTTTTGTACTAATGAAATGTAATGTGACAGCTTGGCAACAAAATCTAATCAGATAATTTTGTCTTCTCAAGATATTTGTTGGGGGTTTTTTCTCATTAGCTACTGTGTTTTTGCTAAGAAGTTTCAACTATTTGTTCTTTTAAGATTTACTTTTTTTTTGCTCAAAGAAAGGAGGTGAGACAGAAAGGCTTTGAACCCGTCTTTACTCTTTTTAACAAAGTCTTTGCTTTCAATAGAATACTTGATTTAAAAAATGAGGAAGGAATACACAAATCAGCATATTTTATGCTTTTTGTGTAAAGACTGGATGGAACATTATTCCATCGTTTTTTCATATGGTCTTGTGCTGATTTCTTTGCCTTAGTTAAATTCTCAGTGAGGAGATACTAACTTAATCAAGGATGGGATGGATTTTTTCCATTAGAAACCTATGGAAGTTTAGTGTCAGGTAACACGGTGGAAATAAAGTCTGCCTGAGGAAGGTTTGTGGCAGTTCCTGCCACACAGGATGTGTGAATAGTGTGTGAAGGACTAGGTATTAATGTGACATTTGTGTGCTTTCAGCTTTTATTTTCAACAGCCAATTGAGCACCTTAGTGAAAAAAATTGCTCAAAGAGTTTGTTTTCTTACCCTGTGTATTTTGTGGCTCTTTCTAATTGGTTGCTATTGTAACAGACTATGGGACACCCCAACCTGAAGCATGACCTTTTTCAAGTACCTGGCAGAAAAATATGGTTTCTGTGTTCTGTAGCTCACACATAGAAAGAACTGTAGCACATATGTACAGTAGATGCCAGATGTGTTAATCTTGCAGTCTGATTCAAAAACTTTGCTACCTGCTCTTGAGTATCTCTTTTGGGATAGGTGTTGTAGGAGGAATCAAGTTCTCCAGACAGCAAGTGTGGTTTAGTCCCTCCCAATTGCTAGCAGACACACTGATGATATATGACACAGCTACAATGTCTGCGTTTTCTGTTGCTGGTTGTCTTCTTCTAAAAAGGATAATATACTTGACATATTATTATGGCATCCAAAAAACCACTCAACATTGCATTTTAGAACTGGCAGAAGAGGTAGCAAGTAAGGAAATGCTGCTGCCTTTGAGTGAATGAGAATGGAATGAGGAACACAGCCTGGTTTGACATTTATGGTAAACCTCTTCAAGAGACTGAGATGTATTTGTGCCGAAATGACCTTCCTTGGGTTGTCTGGATACTTTGCTCAAAAAGCATTCCTGAACAGGAAGATGTGTAAATTCTGACATCAAGATTAAGTGAGTTTAGCTGCAAGTATGTGATTAACTGCCTCTGCAGGTGATGAGAAATTGCCACATTTAATCTTAAATCTTAGAATTTGCAAATTAGATGAGTTTGGGGTTTTTTGTAGTCTTTTTGTAAAGACTAGTAACCGAAATTTGCTCCTTGTCTATTGCCATAGCTTATTAAGATCATTAATCTCTGATCCTATGGAATATTCAGCTTTCAGGGTTTTCATGTAACTAAATCAGGACCAAGAGAATTTTTTGGAATTCATAAGCGTTTAATTTTTAACTAGAATGGAAGGTTTTATTTCTGCTATTAGTATTATAATGCTAGAATCTCAAAAGAGATCATGTATCTTTTTTTTTTTTTTGTATATTCCTGTGAAATCCAGGGTTGAACCCAAAAATCCAGTAAATATTTCATCCTAGTTATTTTTGGTATTTCCAAGTATCACTGACATAATAGTTGTCAATGATTTATCGATATAGTTTTGTCATTCTGTCTTTGTTTCATGTTTTGATACTTCTCATCAATTTGAAAGACGTATCTGCAAATTTTTGTACCTTTTTGTCTTTCTTATTTGGGGGAGGGAGAAAACTGTTAATTTAAATGTACTTTTAATCTTTTTTTTGTCTACAAAAATATATATATTTTAATGGAGCTCTATTTCCATCAGGCAAAAAACTTCATAAATGCAAACACAAGTCAAAAGGTAAAAATAAGTTATAGGTCAGCCTGCTCTCCTGCTGCCTGTTGTGTCTCTATAGGATGTGCACAGTCAAAAAACGCTTTTAGAAAACCTTTAGACCTTTTTGCCAGAAATTGTGGTGTACTTAGTGTTTCCTTAAGTTTGTTTTATTTTTTGTCTATCTCCTTAATACCTGTAGCAATGTTAGCTGCTGAAAGATTTGCCTTCATGTTTACTGTTGATTTGATACTCTGTGACACGGTAGCTTCCTAGTTTCCTGAGCAGGTAATAGGGCTATAGGTATCATTTTTGTGATGATACCAATTACCTCTTTGAGTGACATTACAAGAACTCATGGAAAGTTTAAAGAAGTTCTTAGTTGTTTAAAGAATGATTATTTATCTTACTGGCTGTTCAGGATATAGGTCCATTGGCAGGACATGTATTTGTGCATATGTTCAGTGTGCATCTCACCAGTAGCTGGATGTGGACACTGTGTACCCCCCAGCTGTCTCCTGGCTCTCAGTCTCCCCAGTCCCTGGCACCTGAGCATGTGAGTCCTCAAGCTCCACAGCCCCAGTCCAGTTGCTGGTACAGATCCACCTTGCACACTGTGGCATCCATGTGTGTGTAGCTGGGTTCCAGTCAACCTCCCGGGCTTCATGGTCTTCCAGACAGATGGCCTGGGCCTTCTGGTCCCTCCAGAGGCCTGCCCCTCAAAGACTCACAGAGAGCCAGACACATAGAGTCAACCACTGCTCCTAGGCCACTTGATCTACTCACCTGCTGATCCAGCTTGATGTGCTCTTGTGATCACATCATGCTCTGCACTTCTGCTTACGTCTGACTCCAGTTACTGTGCTCACAGACCCTCATGCACACAACTGCACAAAGAATAGAGTCTCTCACCCAGAAAAAGAGGGACCTTAAAGATCATCTCATTCCACCCCCACTGCCGTGGGCAGGGACACTTTCCACTAGCCCAGGTTGCACAAAGCCCCATCCAGCCTGGCTTTGAACACTTCCAGGGATGAAGCAGCCACAGCTTCTTTTGGTAAGCTGTTCTACAGCCTGGCCACCCTCACAGTAAAGAATTTATTTCTAATAGCTTAATAAAACTCCCCTCTTTCATTTGAAAGCCCTTCCTTCTTTTCCTATTACTATATGCCTTGTGAAAAGTGATCAGTCAGTGAGGTAACACAGAGAGCTGCTCCCGTTGCCCTGTGGTGTAGGTGCCACCCCCAGGCCATGGAGTCAATGCTCTGGGAGACAGCCCTGGCAGGGGCTGGGGCAGTGGCTTCTGGAGCTTCACCACTGCCCTTGTGCCTCTGGGTTCCTTTGTGTATATGGAGATGAGCTTTGTATCATACAACAGAAGAATTGGAAATTTTCACAATTTTTTACCCACTTAATATGTTGAAATTAGAGCCAAGTGGGCACTTTTCTTATTCAGGTGTAGTGAGGCATCCATTGCAAAAATGAATTCTGTCAAAAGTAGCCCCAGAAATGTATCTTGTGGTGTTTGTGTGTCAGTATAGAGAGAGCAGCAAGATGGCAGCAGAGATGTAGTTTTGTCTTGTGTCTGCTCTTGAGGGCTGAGGTGCTTCCCTCAGACTGAAGACATTGGGTTGTGTACCAGAGAGCCATCAGGGATTAATAATTAAGTAAATCCTTCAGAATGCCACTTGAAATGCTCAGGGTCTCTGAGGCCTGGCAAATATAGCTAGAATTCAGGTGTTTTTCACTAATCTTGTTCTTTCACTGCCTCTTGATCTTAAAATGACATTTCATTTATACAACTTCTGAAAGTTATTTCCTGATTTTTAGAAGCTGACGGTGTTCAGCTCTGCTGGAATGAATTCTCTTTGTTCATGCTCAATATTTGGACAGCAAAAGCACTTTTCTGGAAGTGGTTTAAACAAAACTTGCAGAAGAACTAGCATAAATGACCTTGTGGTGGGGGACTTTTAAGACCTTCTGCCTATCTTAATATCAGGTGCCTGTAAGTGCTTCTAACTATTTGCACTGCAAGTCATCAAATAATAATAGCCAGGTCCAAATGGCTTGATCTTAGCTAAAATATAAAATGTGACATTGCAATAGATGGTTTTGTAAATGAAATACACAAAAGTCAGACTATTCAAGTCTCTGTTTATCAGAAGATCCTCATGACACATCTTAAAATGCACTTTTACTGTTTATTAAAATCTTACATTAATATATTAAATGTCAAAATGAGAAAAGTGTATTGGGGCAATGTTTCAGGAATGCAGTCACAGAAAGGAAAGTCCATCAACTGATGGATTGTTCAATCATAATCTGCTTAGGCATTAATGAAATCATTGTGCTCGTTTAGTATCAGCACAGTTGGTCTTATTCTGACAACTTTTTAGGCCAGCTGGACCCACTAGAATATTTGTAGGAAGTGAGAAATTGAGAGAATTTTTTTCACACAGTGGATTTTTAGACTTGCTGAATATGGTACTTGTAGCAACAAGAATAAGGAAGGATTGTTGTTCATTTCCATTCAGAAATCTATATTTCTTCTATTAATGAGTCATCTTCCAAGAAGACCTTTTCTTTTTCAGAATACCTTCAAATTAAGTTCTTAATATTTTAATTTCACAACCAAATTAAGTTGAGGCTTTTGTAAAGAACTCTACAGCTACATCTATCATCATGTGCTTTGTTATTTATTATGCTTTCAAATAAAAGCTCATCTCATTTTTTAACATTCTTTCAAGGCAAAGTTGTCAAATTCTGGAATGAGAGAGGGAAAGGACATTAAAAAGGTTATTTTCCATCGTATTTAGTAATTTAGAGCAGTAACTGATCATTTTTTCACAATAACTCAAATTATAAAATAGATGATCTTGGGTTAAATATGCATATGGAAAGAAATTTAGATCTCATGGGTAAAAATTTGGTTGATCATGTTTCAAGTGTTATACAAAAACTGAGAGAAGTTCTTTTTCTGCTAGATGAGGACAGACTCTCCAGGAGGAAGAGCATTGTGGACACAGTGTCTATTCAGGTGGATATTCTGCCTGGCAACAACACAGAGGATAAGGTATGAAAAATCACAGAATATTTTAAAGAAGCATCTTGAGTGAAGGGTGAGGAAGAATGCAAGTGAAGTTTTCCCAGAAAGTCCAATATCTGATTATTCCAGCAATATTAAATACTCTGGGGATTCAATTTATTTCAGTGGTGTGTTTGCAGAAATGTGTTGTCAAAGACACTGATGCTGATCTTGATGTATAAAAACTATAGTTTTTTACAGATAATGCTGTAGAAGATGGGGTAGCAATACATTTACATGCCAAACAACTGATATTTTATGAGTAAATATTCTAAAATGTTTTCCTGCATCTGTATCCCTGCATGATTTTAAATATTTGAGGCACTGGTTCATCAGCAGGGGGCTGCAAGATACAAAACCAGATAAGACTAGTGGGAGACCTGCTGCCTTCGAGAGGGACAGGTAAGACTAGACAGGCTACAAGCACCATAGTGATATCCAGTATCACTGCTCCCTTCCACAAGATTTTAGCAGCACTTTAAGGTCAGGGGAATGAAAAAGCAGCGATGAAAAGTTCATATGTAGGGTACAGAAGCTGATGCTAATTATCTCTTAGGAAGACTGCAATATAATTAAAATTATCCCACATCTTTTGACACTTCATTTGAAGTATTTCCTAAAATAATTTTCTTCTACTGAATCTTTCTCAAGGTTCTGCAGTTTTTTGTTAACCGGATTTCTGTTGGCTGCAGAGGAGATTAGCTGTTGAAATTGAGGTGTTTGTGAATCCTACCTTTGGCATCTTCAAGCATGAACTGCCTAGAGACATTAATGAGAATGTGTGGAATTAGTCAATTTGAGTGTTAATTAAAAATGCAATATTAAGCTATTGCAAAGGATCAACCTTCATTTTAAACAGAAGTGATCCACATTCTGCATGATTATTGTTATTGTTTATTTCTGCTTTGTGGTGATGATACCTGAAATGATATTTTGTGTTTACTTCTTTTGTGCTTTAGTAAGGATACAGATGAAAGTTCAGGAGAAAGGAGAAAACGTTTGAAAAACAACTGAGACAGTCAGATCTCTAGTTTTCTGAAGAAAGGAAATGCTCCTCACAGGATTGAGAGTGTTTGACATTAGTATTCTCTGTTATAGTCATTTATTATATGTGGTTATATGTGACTGAACAACTCTCTTGAAAGTAGAATTAAATGAGAGACATTTCCATTTCAGATTTCAAATTACTATGTTGATGTTA
Organism: Serilophus lunatus; assembly: GCA_013399895.1. Taxonomy (NCBI): domain Eukaryota; kingdom Metazoa; phylum Chordata; class Aves; order Passeriformes; family Eurylaimidae; genus Serilophus; species Serilophus lunatus. The sequence goes on from VXBA01004285.1 coordinate 138,371, forward strand.
TGTCAAGCATTGATACATGGACCTTTATTGAAGTGGATGTAGTGGTTGTAGATAAATCAAAATCTTTTTATGGCTTCTCAGTGTAATGTGGTCTTAATGTGGTCCATTAATGTGGATAATGAATTCCTTTTTATCGCTTAAAAACAAGAATGTTATCAATCAGAAACACAGGAGGCAAAGCATTCCTCCTTCTCTTTGTTTTGTGATGTTTGTTTACAAGGCAGAGGAAGAACTAGTACTTTCCAATTTGCTGACTGCACCTTCATAGCCATATATGAAATCTGGTTCCCTTGCTGTGTAGATTAGTAAGTATAACATAATCCATAATTGTCGGCAGAACTAAACTGCAAAAAAGGAGCATAAGGCTTTATGATTGAGAGGATTACCTGCTGAATCAATAAAAGTTTTAGAACTAGTGATTAATTAACCAAATGTGAATTGTATAGAGGTGGTTATTTCAGAACCTGAATACTCTTGATCTCTAGTCATATCTACAAATATTTGACATAAAGGGTGTTTCACTATTTATTTATTAATCTCTAATATAGTCAGAGGTAGATAATAAAATGCTCATGTAGTAAAATCTGTTATAAAAATGTCATTTACAGCTCCATCTTCTGAAATAACATTCATGTAGAAAGGAAACAGCCACTTCTGCTGGCTTTTTCCTCTACAGTAGCCCAAGCCAATGAATTAAAGAATTGAAAGAATGCAGAATCTTCTAAATTAGTTGAAGTAACTTTCTGCTACCTTACAAGTCTCTTCTCTTAAATCATATTAGACCATTCTAAATATTTAGTGTTTATAAGGAAAAATAAAACTGCTACCTGTTCACATGTTTGCAATATTGAAGTTAGGCAGTTCAAGCCAAGGTTATATTCAGGTGAACACTGTTCTGCCATCTAAGCATTCTCCCCTAATACCATCGCAGTGGTTTCACTGTAAGTATATTTACTGGTATAGAAGTTGTGGGTCTATAACAAATTGAAACACAAAGATACATTAGCTGGAGCTCTTCAGAGAAATGTTCATGTATCTCTGGTACTTTTGCACCCCCAAGCAATTCCTAACGAAGTACTTCTTCAGGAGTAGATGGATATTCATATTGCTAGATGAACAAACACATTTTTTCAGTGCATCAGACATACAAAGAGCCCTTTAACTCTAGTGTTTATGACATAAACACCAAATTATTTGGAGCCCATAATGGTACAAAGTTAGACTAAAGCAATAACCATTTTCCACTCTGCGCTCCTCTGCTATCTTTTATTTTAGCATCACAATGCTGGTAATTCAGCAAATCTCAGGAAAAAGTTGCTGTTATTTACAACCCCTAAGAACTAGTACTGATACTACCGTATAGAAACACTGCAGCCTATTCCTGACCCAAAGGATTGGTCTGCCAAAATTCAAGCCTTTTTCCAAAGTATTTTTTCTATAGAGCATCTTGACTAGAATTTGTAAAGTTTCTCACTTTAGATAAAGATTTCCTCACTATTTGCAGTGGCTTAAAAATGTGAGTCGCTGATATGTTGGCTGTCACAGAAACTCCAGATAAAGCTATTGGAGATGAGTAAGGCAGAAAAACTCTGGTCATTTTTGCCTTCTGAATTTATAATCATATTTCTTAGAAGCTTATATGTTATATGTGATGATGAAGGGGTTTTGTTTCTTTGTATTTAGATTGATAATACTGAAGAAATCACCTTTGAAGCTTTGAAGAAAGCCATTGGTAAGATTTATTGCAGTTGTGTTTATGCAGAATAGTTAACTACTGTGGAATTGCTAAAGAAAAAAGGAGTGGCCAGAGTAATGTAAGGAAAACAATACATTTGTTTCCCTTCAGCTAGTAAATTTATTTAAAACTTCAGTTATTTCTCTCTAAATTTCTGAAATAATGTTTTGATAATGTTAATGAATTCATTTTCTGAAGTTAATGGGACTGAATGAAAAGCATCTGGAAATGCCAGTCATCTATTAAATTTGCCTTATAGGCGAAGCCATAAATAACACAAGATTTGAATGATTATTTGTAAAGCAACTTAAATATCTTTTTTGTATTAAGATTTTTAACTCTTCAATACATTCAGAAAATATTTTGTAAGGTACACATTGTGGACTTCAAAAACTCACAGATTTTTTTAACCCACTGACAGGAACACAGAATTACTCAGATTCCTTATTTCATATCACTATAAGTAATTACTAATTAATGCTGTCCAGTCCACCAAAATCCTGTTCAAAATCTGGATTAAACATTAATGTTTGGAACAATAGACACTAACATTTTAAACAATAATTTAATCTGACAGTCTTCCAAATGTTCCTAATCCTTTAGGTACTTAAGTTCATTAGATGCTGGAAAGTTCCAGCTGCTTGTAAGTTCATTCAGCCTATGGAGGTAGAACTCACTTTTTCAAAATTCCAGTAGAAAATTCTGGCCACCTGTCAGCATGATATTGTGAGGTAGAATAGTTCCTTTAGTCTTGAATTTGAAACTGTGTGCATCAAGTGAAAAGTGCAGGCTCAAGCCCAGGCAGTACAGCAAAAGGGAGCCTGGATGTACTCATAATTAAAGCACTTAGTTAGAAAGGGGCAAAATTGTGTCCTCAGACCATCTCTGTGAAACTTTTATGCATTTTGCATTAGAAGCAATGCCAGATGACTGCTCATATGGTTGCATCTTTTCAAGCACAATGCCAGTTCACTTCTGCAGTACACATTTGAAGGTGTACATCACTTAATACTTGATAGGCAAAGAGATGTCTTTTATTTTCTCATTTGTCTTTTTATTTTTTATTATTTTGTTAAGATAACAATGGACTTGAAGAGCAGGAAAAGGAAAAAAGGCGCCTTGTGATTGAAAAGTTCCAGAAAGCACCGTTTGAAGAAATCGCAGCACAATGCGAAACCAAAGTGAGTTCCTGGGAAATGTTACATAGCACTGAAGGTATTGATGTAAGCATTAATGGGGATGTGGTGGCTGCAGGTGATTTGTGTTGTGTCACTGCTGCTATTACTTCTGAAGAAGTTCAATTGTTCGTTTCATCTCCGCTCTTACCAGTATTGGGAGAGTCCAGTAATTTAAAGTGTGCTTTCGGTTGTCCCTAGACCATCTGGAAAGGAATGGATCTCTTGTACACTCTTCATCTTAATGTTTTCCTTGATGTCTTTGAAATCCAGATTCACAGTCTGTTCCTATTTCATTCTGGGATAACTGGAGCAGTATTTACACCATTATATATTTCATACAACTAAATGCATTTCAGGTTTGCTAAACTCTGTCTGCAACAGCAGAATTTGCTTTATAATTCCTGGCACTCCAGGACAGGCTCACTCAATCTCAAAGGCATCTTCAAGGCTCAAAATCCTTGCAGCAATGAGAAAAGAACTCAGGACAGGAAATGCTTCCTAGATTTGCATGTGACAATGTGGAACACACTCACTGAGTATGACCTGGCACATTCATTATAGCTCATCTCGATATATAGGAGTTAATAATTCAATTTTAATTTTTTTTTCCTTAGGCAAACTTGCTTCACGATAGACTTGCACAGATACTGGAACTCACCATTCGGTAAGGCTTTGTGCAGGAAGAATGTCATGAATGAAAAAAAAAAGAGTTTAAAAGCAATTGTAGCCTGTTTCAGTAGGTTATGTCATAGTGTGCTTAAACACATGCAATAGGGAGAAAATAATGACCTTAACTGAGTGCTGCAGTTGAACCCTGATAGGCATTTCAGGCCCCTGTAGCCACTGGCTTACCCCTGCTCAGTGGGATGGGGAAGGGAATTGGAAGGGTAAAAGTGAGAAAACCCATGGGTTAAGGTTAGAACAGTTTAATAGCGAAAGGAAAAGTCCCACATGCCAGCAAAGCAAAGTTAGAAATTCATTCACTTGTCAAGGGCAGGCAGGCAGGTGTTCAGCCATCTCCAGGAAATCAGGGCTCTTTGGGAAGACGAGTGTCATCACTCCAAATGTCCGTCCTTTCCTACTCTTTCTGTAAGGCTGTTATTGCTGAGCCTGATGCCGTATGGTCTGGGATATCCTGTGAGTCACTTAGGGTCAGCTGTCCCATCTGTGTCCCCTCACTGGCACAGCAGTCTGAGAAGCAGGAAAGCCCATAATTCTGTGTAGCACTGTTCAGCAATAGTGAAAACCTCTCTGTTATCAACACTGTTTTCCAGCACAAATCCAAAACACAGCCCCATACCAGCTACTGCAAAAAAAAAAGTAACTCAATCCCAGCCGAAAACAGCACAATGAAAAAGAGTACTCATTTTGATTTTCTTACTGTTTTGAATCTTTTTGATAGTAGAGAATATCCAGAAACCACATCATAGTATTTTACAGTATTTCTGTGTCTATCAGTAGTGTTGCAGAATGGTGTTGTTTTCCCATTGCTACATCCGTTTGAGAATGTAATTAGATATTGAGCACCCAAAATAGTACATGGCATTATTCTAGAGAGTTGTACACATCCATTGTGCAGGATAAATAGCATTTATTAGCAGTAAAATGCCTTTGGATAGTTCTGTAACATCAGTGAAATTGATGATAAAGACGAGAATTCAAAAATCCCCAGAGCATGATAATTTCTTTAGAATTTCAGGACCAGGATAAAATACTGCTGGGTGGGGGTGGGGGATAGTTTACTCTTTTTTCTCAGCTGACAGTGTGTAAAGTTATAAAAAAGCAATCCATATAATTATAAATTATATATATTGATTGTGCTTCTCACACAGTCCTCCGCCTAGCCCCTCAGGAACGATGACCATTACTGCTGGACATGCTCATTACCATTCTGTTCCAGTCTATGAGATGAAGTTTCCAGATCTTTGTGTGTATTAAGTGTCTTCTGAAGTCTGCTGGACATTATTTAGAGTAGAGTACAATAGAAAAAAACAAGATGAGTTTTCAAATTTTATTGTTTATTGTATCTAACCTAACTAATATAATGATGAACATGAGCCAAATACAGATTACTTTAGCCAAAATCGTGACAGTCTTGAATTGCTTTCTTCTGTAATATATTTCATGTTAGGTTTTTTCATAGGTCATGTTTTGTCATTTTCATGTTTTGAGTACATGTAAAAGTCAGATACAAAACTTGTCTTGCCATATAGGTGAATATTTCAGTTACCGTAGGAATTTGTATTGTTGCAAATTCCTTTAATTTGAGATAGTATAACTGAAGAACCTGTTAAAGCTTCTTTTTAACTTTTTTTATTTTTAGTTGGCTGGGCTTTTTTTTCATCTCCACCTCAATTCTATGTCTAACTAGAATGCTTTTGCCTTGCTTCATCTCACTAAATGTAATCATTGGAGCACTACCTTAGCTCCCTTTTGTTCATGCTGTCATATATGGTCACCTTGTTTGGCTTGGAATATATGGAAAAAACAATACCTTACATGTGTTCAAGTAGAGTGAATGAATTAATGGACACTTGTTAAGTATTTTTTTGATGCATCACATAATGTGCTTTTTAGATAGATGTGCCCAGTATATGTTCTGTGTTTCTTTAATGCTTTGCATAAGAGAGGAGCAATCTCCTCTTGAAGCACGGAGTTGTGCAATATTTTTCGTGTCTTAAGGTGTATGGTTTACAGACTATACTTTTGAAAAAATAGTAGTATTTTACTGTCTGCTTTAGTATGAATACATGAGAGATATATTTAGTATAGCAGAAAAAAAATTGAAGGCATTTTAAATAATTACTGAAATTATAAATATATTCTATGAAGCATTTCTGTAGTTTATTACAGCTTTTTAGTGATATTTTAGGAATTGAAAGAAATCTGAATGAAACCATTTAATGATCAAGAATTTATTATATATATTTTCAAGCAAAAGCATTTTTAGAGATGCATCTCTGTGTTTGTTTCATTTTTCAAACCTTTAAAGTAACTTTCATAGGTTTATGTATCTGAGCATACTATTCAACTGTAAATAAAGAAATACTGATACAGGAAACCACTGACATTTGATGATAATTGCCAAGGCTGTCTTTATGACTCACTAAATTCTGCAGGCAAAAAAGAAAAGCAGCGTTCATTGATGCCCTGAATAGTAAGTTTGAGGTCCCTTAATCTATCTGAATCTGACTGAAACAGCACAAATATGAATGAATGCTCTCAAAAATCTGTAATAAATGTAGACCTTTAATTTAGCCAGTGGTTTGGATGATTAGGCTGTGAACAAAGTGATCCAACTTAAGTTAGCCCTGCTTTGAGCAGGAACTTGGTTTAGACGACTTCCAGAAGTTCCAACCTAAATTCATCTTTGATTGCATAACTCTATAATCCAAAGGCTTTTCAGCCCAGTTAATTTGCTGTGTTCCTATTTGAAACATTTGCAAACCCACTGTAAAAAGGATTTTAAGTTTTTTGAATTGTAGTCCGGTATTCTGGTAGAGTAGTTTTAAAAGCCTGATGTAACATCGGAGAAATATCAGCTACTTAAACCTATGAAATGACATGCTGAGACTTTCGGAAAGCATTCACAAAGCTCAAAAGGTAATTGAGACCTTCTTTTCAGTTTAACAGTGCAATCACAGCTGTTAGTGGATGACGAAACAGCCCCTTATCTACAGCATTCCGTTGTGATTTTTACTGCTGCAGCGTATCAGCCTGATCAGACCACAGTCTACACATAAATAGGACTCTAGCTTTTAGTTTTCACTTTTTTTTTTTTTTAAGGTAAGACTAATAGCTTTTTGGCCTATGTAAAGAGTGTAATTTTTTTAAACAGTAAATCTAACCTAGGGATACAATGTAAAACACTTATCCACACTGTCATTTTTTAAGAATATCACTCTGCACTTTTGTACAAAAAGAAAATAAGGAATCTAAGAAATGAAGAATGTACTTCTGTTTGCACTTCTGCAGTATGAAGACTGTGCTGTAAATACAGGATTGTTTCTGTGATTGAATTCTGTTGCATGAATGCTGCATGTGAAAATAACTAGATTCAGCATTTCATTTTCTGTTCTGTTTATGAAATATTCTTCATTTATGGTAATGGTAGGTTTCCAAATTTCCAGCGTTCAAATGAGCTTTGTTTGGTAAATGCAGGTGTTGTGCAGGTATTGTGCAGGGAATGAAGAGCTTGTAACACTCTGCCTGTTCATGTGGTATTTAATTTCTTCTTTATTGGAAATTCAGGGAGTCTGTAAGTTGATAATTGGTTCACTCTGGCCTTTCTAGAAATATGGCTGATGAGAGAGACTAAAATGTATTGTTTTGGTAGCTATTGTTATATATACCTAATGAATGAAACCAAAAGAATTAAGAATGCTGTTTGTTGTACAGTATGAAGCTGCTATGTTTCACTTCTCGCTTTATGTTCTTCAGACAAGTTGCAGAACTTTAAAAGCTCCTTATGCAAACTGCCCCTGTGTTATCTGCAACACATTGAGCACTGTTACAATGGTTATAAATTGGTACCCAGCTGTTTCAGTGTATTCCAGCTGTTGCTTTGGGTTCTCTTTCCCATTATATCATTTTGGAAAAAAAATACAGCTTTTGGTAGTGCGTCACTTTTATGTAAATTAAATCTTGATAATTTCAAAAGATAAAAATAGCCTATTGTCCAAAATGACAGTAGGGCTAATTTGTCTGTTGTTCCGATGGTCATTTATTCTGTACTGTACATAATGAACCAGTTTCAATAAATGTAAGAACACTGTGCAATCTATATTTAAGCAATAAAATAAACCAAAATTTAAAATTAAACTTTTCTAAGGTGAAAGTTAATTTTTACTGCTCCCAGGTAAGATGTCAATGGTCTCACTTCTTAGCATTTAAAATAGATCTCATTTTACACAATGTTTTGCTTTGTTTTGCAAATGTTACAGCATTGCAACGTTATTAAAATACTACATTTACTTACTATTAAACCATTGCTATTACTAAGACCACCAGAATTTGAGAATGCAACAATACAGAAATAATTTCCTAATAGAAAATAAGCTTCAAGAATATAAATAAAGCTGTGCCTGTTTTCAGGCCTGAATCCCTGGTTAAAAACCTGTTGGGTTTGTAGTATCAGTTGAGCAACTGACATTGTCTACCCGGACTTGTGCAAAGCATTTAACACTATCCCACATGGTATCCTTGTGTCTAAACTGGAGCAACATAGACTTAACTGATGGCCCACTCTGTTGGATAAGGAGTTGGCTGCAAGGTCGCACTCACTGACAAATGATGTTCCTTAGGACTTGGTTTTGAGACTGGCACTTTTTAACCTCTTTGTCAGTGACTTGGACAGTGGGATTTGAGTGCACCTTCAGCACATGGTCCAATGACACCAAGCCATATAGTGTAGTCAACATGTTGGGGGCAGGGATGGCATCTGGAAGGACCTGGACAGGTGTGAGAGCTGGGGCTCTTAGAACCTCATGTTCAGCAAGACCAAGTGCAAGGTCCTGTATACCCAAACAGACTGGGAAGAGAATGGATCACGTGCAACCCTGGGGAGAAGGACTTAGGGATGTTGTGGATAAGAAGCTCAACATGACCCAGAGATGTGCAGTTGCAGCCCAGAAAGCCAAACATGTCCTGGGCTCCATCCAAAGCAGTGTGGGCAACAGGTTGGGGGATGTGATTCTTCTCCTCTCCCTGCTCCCCTTTCATAAGACCCCACTTGGGGAACTGCATCCACCTCTGAGGCCCTCAAAACAAGAAAGACGTTGACCTGTCGGAAAAATTCCAGAGGAGGCCACTAAGTTGATCACAGGGCTGGAGCGCCTTTGCTGTGGAGACAGATAGCTGGGGCTTTTCAGCCTGGAGGAGAAGCTCTGGTGAGACCTTACAGCACCTTCTAGTACCTGAAGGAGACTACAAGAGAGCTGGAGAGAGACTTCTGGTAAGGGCATGTAGTGATAGGGCAAAAAGAAATGGCTTTGAATTGAAAGAGAATAGGCATAGATTTAGACATTAAGTTCTTTACTGTGACAGTGGTGAGGCACTGGCACAGGTTGCCCAGAGAAGCTGTGGATGCCACTTCTCTGGGAGTGTTCAAGGCCAGGTTGGATGGGGCTTTGAGAAACCTGGTGAAATGGGAGGTGTCCCTGTCCATAGTAGAGGGGTTGGAACTGGATGATTTTTAAGATCCCTTTCCAACCCAAATCTGTGATTCTCTGAGGACAGCAGATGAGGGACGGACAGAAGTAACAGCCACTGCAGTTGTCAGACAGAACAAAGGTGACCTGTTAAAAGCTGCTTTCCAGAGAGAAACTCCCCTCATATCCAGAAGTTTTAGCTTCTTAACATTGTTCATTTTATTTGAAAGACTAAAGTCATTCATTGTTCACAGTTTTAATTATACTATGTCCTGAATAGTGCTGTTTTTCAGAGTCCGTGTCTCCCTACATTATGTCAAGTCATTTATGAGATTATGTTCCCAAATCTTTATCACCTCACAGACTTAAAAAGTGAAAATAAATTAGTAGAGTAGGTAATATTTTTTAAATTAGAAATTAATGAATTAGTTGTTTGCTTTTGGGAAATAACTAGATTTTGGCCACCTGTGCTCCAAATCTATGAAAAGCATAGTGTAAAGTGACTGTGAGAATGAGAGGAGAAAAAGTTATTCTAAATATCTCTTCTTGATCTGCTTGTCAATTTTTAGTACTTTAGCATTGAGAATAAATATAGCTAATCATAGCTGGATTATTGAAGACTTCCCTTTATCAACACAATTCATGTGGTAGTAGTTACAGCACAACTTGGGTGTTAAATTCTTTATGAAATAAAGAGATACTGGAAAAAAGGCCAAAGGAATTAATGGCAACATTGCCTGAATAAAAACATATTTATATTGCTATTTCTCTGTTCTTGATCAATTCGACTGTTCCATCCTTATCTCTACAATCAGAAAACTCAGCATTTTTGAGTGAGTGTATGCATAACCATGAAGGTTGTGCTAGTTTCTAATAAGCAGAAAGGAATGGGGTTTTATTTTAAGTTGTAGTGTTCAGAGCAGCAGCACTGCTCTCATCAGAGAAACAAGCTGGTGTTAGTGTTACTCAGCAGTTCACTTCATTCACCTCTTTAAAGGCTATTTTTTCCCATTTCAGCTCATTATCTCACGTTTTCCATTGCCATTTTTATTTATAAATGCTGTGAAGTATAAAATAATTTTTCATTCCTGTGATAAAAGGCTGTTCCAGTGTAGTACAGATCTCTTCCTCAGTATAGGATTAAAATGGGCATTTTGCAGTTGTGGCATTTTGCTTCAGTACTGAGATGTCCTCTTTCTGTACAGCATAAGGGGGGGAGTTAATTAAAATCTTGTCTGCAAGTAGAATTTCTCACATCGCTTAGCTGTCCTCTCTGCCTTCCCTTAAAAAACAGTCTTCTTTGCTGGTGCTGATGGTGTAACCACTGGGACTAAATACCTTTGGGGTTTATTTTGGGGTTTGTGTGATGGATGCAGCCATTGGTCTGTAAGAAAAGCTTTGATGATGAAGTTCAGCCCTTTAGAATGAGGTGATAGAGGAGAAACTGAGACCTTTCAGAGCAGCTGAATCCTTGGGAAGTTTGTAGCAACATTTTTTATTCTAAGAAATGTTAGTGAGTCATAGAATCATAGAATGGTTTGGGTTGGAAGGGACCTTGTCGCATCCTGATATTACCCCTCCCTCCCTTCTGTCTGTCAGCCATGAAAGTCCATGGGTGAAGACCCTCTTTCCTCTATGAGAAAGATGGATCCCATCTGACCCTAGCAGGCTTGGTGCCATGCCATCCCATTACTGAAAAACAGCAAAATTCTGTTGGTGGCACCAGTCACAGAGGCATATTAATAGATTGAGTCTATCTGTTTCTGGAAGGATAGGGCTAAAAATGACCTGTGCTCCACATTCCCTGACCGGCTATTCCAAGGTGCTGAAGTATCTTTTAATCACCCTTGGACTATGTGTTGTGACTGCATTGCCCCCCCACATGGCAGAGCAATAATGAATAACAGTCCGAGGGCCATACCAGGCAGGGAAGTTTCCTAGTAATGTCCTTGACTGGAGCTCCAGGAAGGCAAGAGACTTCCCTAAGAGAAGGATTGGTCCAGCATTTTGGACCTTCTGTTCCCTTCAGAAGGGAATCACATTGCATGTAATTACTTTAGCTTTTCTAGATGTTTCCTGCTAAGATCAGTTAAGTAAGAATATCTAAAAAAGGGAGTTGGAGTAGTTGCAGATTTGTTTAATGATAAGCCTGAAAGACTTAGCCACCATCAGCAAGATCCAGTCTGAACTAAGTACATAGTTAACAACAATCAGTCTGTGATCAGAACAAGTTTTGCATTGAAAACAAGTGAAGTTATACAGAATGCTGTCAAGTAATTATTTAAGATAATATCTGACCTAAATAGATTGGCCATAGTGCTGACCTCCCTATGGTAAGGATTTAATACAGACTAACATCTAATACCTAGTCTATGGCTATGTCATTTGTGTCCTGGTGGGTATATGGCAGCCTGTACAAGATAAGAAGGAGTACAGTGGGTGACAGCTGTTTCCCAAGCCCGTGCAGGTGAGTGGTTATCTGCCTTCCTGTTCCACAGTTCTGGAGTTCCCAGTGGGATGGTGTGTCTCTCTCTTTGCTCTTCTTAATACGCTCCACAGCGAACCTTCCTCCTCACTGCTCTCCTCAGAGCTGGAAACCTCTGTGCCTGTTTCTGTGCCAATTGGAGGCCTTTCATAAGGGTCACTTTGACAGGAGACTTTCTCCTCCTGGCACTTTTGCCCATGTGGGAGCTTCAGGCTCTCATTGAAGAAGGCAGAAGCCATGCACTCAGCTGCTGCCTTATCACAAGCACAGAGGAGTTTCTCACATATGCTCCAACCAATGCCTTAAAAAGAAATTTCAGAATTAATGTCTGAAAGCAGTTAAAATTAGTCAATATGTAATTTGCCACAGGTAGCTGAGCTTTTGAAAATAAAATTTTCAAATCTGCCTTGAATTTTTGTCTCCAAATTCACCTTTAATCATCTGAATACAAGCCAGACACAAAGGTGCTGGGCAGTAGAAGGTACAACTGGCTTTAGATGAATTTGTGAATGTAAAGACACAAACAGCTGACTCCTGTCTGAAATTATAAAATGTCTGAATGTAATTTTCTCAACCTGACCTGATCACATCATACACAGTCATGTAATAGCCTTTGTCTCGACTAGGAAAGCAGCTCAAGTTTATAGTAAACATTGCTAACTTTTTGTAAGCTAAATATTTTTAGCTCCATACTCAGCCCTATCAGCTCTCAGTCATGGTGACATTCTGTTTATCATCAGGACAGAATTTTCTCTAACACAAACTTACATTTTGGCATATGATCAAGACATAAAACTTCAGATCTTGAACTTCTTTCTGCATGACATCCAAGTTTTTTAACTTGTTCCATACAACAGTGATGAGAGAAGCAGCATCTAAAATAAACAGTTGATGTAAGTGGAAAATATTTAGTCTTCCTGCATCCCAGAGTGCTCACAATTATATGTATGCCTTTATTTTCAATGCCATTAAAACAGAAATTTTAATTTTCATACCATGGAATTTTTTTCTATAAAGAAGAAAACCCAAACTGTTCCTACTTAACTCCCATACTTGTTTCTACTTTCTCCTCCTCCTTCCTAATTCCTTTGGTGTCATGTGTTTAACAGTTGTGTTGCTTTTTAGGGGAGGTCATCTTAATTTTAAGACACATAACTACAATTGTAACTGTGACCTAATCTGCCACGGAGAAGTGTCTTCAAATGTTCAAATCTTGGCTGAAAACATGAAAACTATCATGATAGCCAGATCACTAATATTCATCTAGTCTAATTTTTCATGCATAGTCAGTCTGTGTGTGAAAAGGGTGTGTTCTGTATTCCAAGAAGACCTTATGTGCCCCAACTATTATGAAATTCCACAGAGGGATACATTTTTATCTGTAAATGCAACACTTTCAGGAGTTATTTCTTTACTTTGTTTGAATTCTCTGCATTACTCTAGAGTTCCTCCTCATTGTAAGGCGTGCCATGACAGCACACAGTTGGCTATGGAAGGACTCCGGGCTGCATCTCCAGCAGGACTTAACTCCAGCCCTGCTCTCTTCCGAAGGACAGTGTGATGTGGGTGTATGTTAACTCTTCATAAATCACTTTCCAGATCAACTTAGACAAGTTTCACAGTGACCCTTATCCTCATCTCCTTTGATATACTCTCTGTTTTGCAAACCTTCCATCATTCTCCTTTCTTATTTTGATTTAGTACATCCTCTCCAAAACATTCAAGCAACAATAGAATGTGTCTTAGTGACAGAAGAGTATTTCACGTGTTACTTATTTAAGTGGATTTTTTTCACAAAAATGTGACCTGACTACTTATACGCAGCTATACAATGCCCAACAAAAGATCTACTGATCTTTCTTGGTGCATGGGCACCTCAATTATACCCACAGTTAATGACAAATACAGAAGAGCCCACACCTGTCCAGTGCATCAGTGGGATGACCTCTTCCCTCTTGGCCGCAATAGCAACCGTAAGACTCAAATTCTTCTGGGCAGCGCTCAGTTAAACAGAACAGCATTTCTCCAAGCTGGGGCAGTTCCCTCTTCACTCTTCCGCTTCCTCTCTCTTGCAGAAAGGTTAATCTCTCACACACTATGAAGCAAAGTTGTTATTTAACACATCATGTTTTCACTGGCTGGGAGCTCTCTTGTGATGATAGAAGTGTTTTCAGAGCTGTCAGAAACTTTGAAAGGCAACACTTTAGTGAATAATTATTGTTCCAGTCAATGAATTAGGGCTCTTAGAATACTGCTGAGCAAGACAGCAGAAGGGCGGAAAAATATTTAAAGGGGAGAGAGATCCCTGTTAATATATAAATTACAAGTCAAATTGGATTGCAATGAGAATACTTTGCAGTCCTTTCTAATCCTTCCTACCTAATTTTTTATTTCTGGAATATTCAAACCTATGTGAGTATTCAGTGGCTTCTGTCTTGGCTAATTCAGAAAATACAGTCCTAACCTCTCGTGCTGGCACAGTGATAGCTGGGCAATGATCATGTCGTGCAGAGGAAACTATTTTTTTTTTTCATTTGAAATACAGTTTGTTTTGAGCTATGATGCTCCTAGTCCAAATGCATGACCAATCTGGTGAGGTGTTTTATACTGTGCTGGTGAGGTTTTGACATCACTGTGTCCCAGTCCTAATGTCTCTGTGGCTCCCCTCACTCAAGAAGAACTGATGTTGTGGGAATTATTCCTAAGATTTGAGAGAACACAGTGTTCTGTATTAGGAAAAGATGTCAAGGGGTCTCTTGTGGGACTTTGCCAGGGAAGGATTTGATGGAGCTGATGGTTGGATTGCAGGAGAGACGGGGATGCACTCTGTTCCCTCTGCATCCTCCTTGCTCCCACAAGTTATCCCATCTTCCTTCTGCAACTCTAGACTTAACTCCTTGCTTCTTCCAGGGAAAATCCTGGATTACTGTCTCCAAAAGGAAATTCTGCCCATGTGCCTGATTTGGTCTTCACTCTGTCATGTTAATTCACTGAAAACGAACCACATGCATTGATACGTGCTCTCTAAAAGCTGGCATTTTACAATCAAATTTTCCAGTTTGGTGGAAGGTTGGTTTGATTCTTCATGTCTGCTCTTTTCCAGTTCTGGAGCTGCTTCTCTCCATAGGGAAGACTAATGGTGGATGGGACAGACCATGAGTGTGAATTTAAAGCAGTGACATGTCTGAAATGTCTTGAGATCTCTGTGATCTCTGAGCAGGAATGAGAACAGAATCAGAAATGGTGAAAAAAGGCTGTCTCTGGCAAGACTTTGGCAAAAGGTCAGAGCGAGGAGCAGGAAAGCTCCTACTATTGCTTCTGCTCCTCATAAAACGAAGTAACTTAAAGATGTTATTAAATTACTGCCTACAAACAAAAGCAAGGGGAAGCATGCCCTGCTTGCAGTGTAAGAAAAATGTACTTACAACCTCATAATAAGTAGTTTTTGTAAACTGGTGGAAGCTTTTGCAGGTGGCTGCATCCCCTATTCTTATAAATAACAGTACATGTGTGTTTATCTAACTAGTTTAGAGTAACTATAATCTCTATATGTAACCTATACCTACCCTTAATACAGAAATAGCCAAATATTTAATCAGATATAATGGGGAAATAACCCCTTATTTACCTTTTCCTGCAGGTTCATCGGGTCTCCTGTTAGACAGTCCCAGTTCCAGAGCTATTCCAGATGAAGCTATGCTTGGGCCAGCCCCTGCAGGGCTTGTCTCTGGAGAAGACAGATGCATAGATTAGACTTGTGAAGGTAGAATAAATTCTTCTTTCAGTGACGTGTCCAAAGTGCATATTCTGTACCATAACCAACTGGTAATTTTCTAAAATTTGTTAATTTGTAGTTGGACACTGTTCGTTAGGGGTTAATTAAGCTTTCCTAGTCAGTTGACAGTTATCTGCCCTTTCCAGAGCAGTCAGTGTTGTGCACTCTTCCTTTTATGTAACCTATCAAGATTTAGGGAGAAAATAGTGTTATTCTACATGTCCATGAGAAATGCTGATTCCTCAGATAGCTGTTACAGAAGTGCTGTAAATTAGACTAGATGTAATTTAGTTTTTACTTACCTGTTTCTTTTGTCCTTGCAGATGTGCCTGCGAGAATCTTCTCAGTAGGGGCAATTTTGTCTTGCATTGAGTTAATATCTGCTGGGAATGAGGCTGGGAAGGTGGTTATATCTTCCACTGGCACCACAGCTGCCATAAATCCATCTTCCTCTGAGTAAGCAGAAAGAGTAAAGCAGAAGAAGGCATGGAAATAAACAGCAAGATTTTAATTTTAGATAGCTGGTCAAAGTAATATCTCGAGGCAAAACCAGTGTGAATTGATGGTCGTAGAGAAAAAATATTCGAGATAAAAATTGGAAAAGCAAAGAGTATTCACACTGGTCATTTCTTCATGTCTCTTGCCTTTCAGAAGAAAGGACTGTGGTTAGCTATGACCAGTTCAACTGCTCATTGTTTCTTTAAATTCTATATATGCATAGTGAGGCAGAGAGCTGTGCCAGTTGATTGCTGCTTAGTCACCTGAACTGAGAGATAAAGTGCAGGTGAGGTGTCATGAGATGTCATTTTCTGAGTAAATTGCTTTTTAAAAAGTGTCTGTTCACCTGAAGGTTCCAAAACTGCGAGCAACATTAGTGAAAGCAGGAAATTACTTGACTGATGCAGAGCTGGGTGACTGCAGGGTTTACTGGTTTGTAACCACGAGGAAATATCAAGGGGGAAATAAGCTGACAAATAAATCCATTTTTTTCAGTAGATTCTTTATCTTAAAACTTAAATTGTTATTTATTTTTAGATTATCTGTAGCTTTATTGTTAAGCAGGAATGTTTTGTTAAATTTGGGGATACTTAACATCTTTTTTCTTTCTTTTTGAACCATTTTTTATATAAGCGAACTTATAAATGAAAACACTGTTATGAAATGGTTTCATTTTTTCTAAATGTCAATATGAAGAATGTGGCATTTCATAAAAGTGAGCTTGAGTTTCCCTATTTTAAAAGCCTTTCTTTTGATTTCTTTGGCTGAAATTATTAATTGTACTAAACCCAAATTCATTAAACTTGTGCTTCTGATGTTCTGGTTTTAGTGTGTGTTGAAAATAACCTGTCATAGGAAAAGAGAATAGATAAAAGACATGAAAGTTTGGCTAAGAACACTACAAAGCCCATGAAAGGTAGCAGAAAGGGATCAATAATCACACACATAGCTCAGAGAAGTGCCGCTTTGTTTGGCAGTGATGTGTTAGAATGAAAGTGATTCTTGCTAGACGTAGAAAACAAAACCAGAGTTTGGGAAATTCTGCCCTTAGCTAAGCATAGATATTAAAAATAATCTCCTGGGAGCTGTGCACACCTGCCAGACAACACACAAAGTTTCTGATACCTTCAAGTTAATGGAGGAGAACATTTAGTGATTTTGACCAGTGCTTAGTACAGCAATTCCAAATTTCTGCATTGGTGTGGGAGACAGTGTTCAGACAGTGTAATCAGAGTCAAAAAATGACTGCTTTCTACTCTCCATATGCAGTGTTCCTCGACATTTTTCTGGTGCATTTCATCCTGCCTGGATAATTCTTTCTAAACAGAAGGGGCGGCAGAAAACTTCCAAGCCTACCAAGGTGCTTCATTTTTAGCTGTACCTACTGGTATGGCTGTGCTCAAAGCACAAACTGAAAAGCTGAAAAAGGGTTTTAGACTGGTAAAGATTTTGATGAAATTATCTATAATAAAGGAGGAGGCAAAATCAAAGTGAGCCCTTCTGGCAGCAATTGCTATGAATGTAATTTACAGAACCAGCCATTATATCAGAAAACCTTATGTGAAGAGGTTTTCATAAACACTTGGATGAGGAGTGCAAATGAGTGGCTGGAGGCAAGGAACAGCTAATGCTTCTCAGTCTGGCTTTATTGTTTGTGTATATGTTATCTGACCCCAATCTAAATTTGATTCTCTGGCAGACCTGTTGTCACCATGCACAGGGTTTTAACTGTGATGCTTTTAGATGAAGAATCGCTGTGTCAGTCAAACAAAATGGAAAGCTGAGAGTCCCTGACCTTTCACTGGGAGGATGGGGAGAGCAGGAGCTGTATCTCTGGGGTCCCTTGTGGCAACTGTACAAAAAACAGAAGCATCGTGGTAATGACCTACTTGCTGCATTTTTGCCATGCATTTCTGGAGGGACTTTAGCCAAAAGCACCGTAAAGCTTTACCAAACATCACTATTAGCCTGGTTTTGTCTAGAGGGTAATTAGGAGAAAGGAATTTGTTTACTGAAGGATGTGCAAGTCAGCAGAAGAACAAGAGGTATTACCCAGAAATCCTGTCCTGCAGATTATTGACTGTGACACCACAGAGCTTCATAAATGAAAATCCATCTTCACTTGAAGTCAAGACTGCCAAATTTGTCAACAAAAGTTTCATTAGACTCTTACCTCTGGCTTTGGAAGTCGCCAAGACCATGTCACTGGGCTCAAAAGAAATCACTGTTGAGGACAGAAAATGTAAACTCAGAAAGCAAGTTGCCAGCACAGATTCCTATGAATTGTCAAGTTCCTGAGAAGAACTTTTTCTGAAAACAGGAAGACCCAGGCATATCATGGGTAGAGACTTGCTTATTTTTCTCAGGAGTGTATTGATTGTCATAGACAAACTGATACTGATAAAATAATCTCATTGCTGCATGCAAATAATGCACATTACACTAACCTAGGATTCTATTATTCTATGAAAGTAGCAGCATAAATATGACTGAATTGGGAAATTCGATATTCAGTCCATTTGACAGGCAAATGGACTAACAGGATTAGGTCTAAACTCCCATTCTTGTGCACAGAATGATGTCACATTCCTAGTGAATACCTTGTGTTTGCCTGCACTGAAAGTCAGGTATGGATTGGCAGCTGTAAGGACAAATACTTCCATAAACTCTAATTAATTTCTTTACCTGATAATATGATTTTCATTTATCAGCTGCCTTTTGATAACTTATAAGTATGGCTATCAAGTGATCAAAAAAATCAGCTCTACATCTTTTTATGTGTTGTTAGAATATTGGAATGCAAACTCCTTTGCCTTTGAGTAAGTTTCTGAGTGTTACTTAGCTTCGGTTTAATGAAGCTTCCACAGCTGTCAAATTGAAGATTTTTTGTGCTTAAATGGGGAGGCAACTAGTTAAATGGTAAGTAGTTCTCCAAATGTTTACTTCAAAGTCTGACTAGGTATGTTATCTGTGTTACATTTTCAGCTTTCTAAAATTCCTAATGGAGATTTTTATGTCTTGGTAATATTTAGAGCCTTATGATAGATTATTCTTCTTTAGAGAGCAGGTAATTGTTGTTTGGGAAGTAAAAGATTGCTACAGATGTGCAAATGCAGGTGCTCTCCCTCCTTCAGGAGATCACAGTTTTCTACTACCAAGCTTCCCAGAAGCAGCTAGAAAAACATGAACACTGGAGCTGTTGCTACGTGAGAATAAAAAGTACCTGGTAAAAAAAAAAACAAAACACTTTAATAGTACAGGACACAGCATAAAGCCTTTTCAGGTACATACATTTGTGCATGTGCTGCTTTTTTAAAAATAATAGAGAAAAAAACCTTTAAAATTTGGAAGCATTGTTTCTTTAAAAAAAAAAAAAAGATCCCTGTGGTTTTCATTATTCCAGATTCACACTTAGGGCAATTGCTCACAGAAAGGAGCACACTACAGCTTGAAACCAGGTTCTTATGTTTTTAAAAAAATGCAACGTTCCACCTCTCCACAGGCAACTAGGTCTAGTGGAAGGTGTCCCTGGCCACAGCAGGAGGGGGTGGAACTAGGGGATCTTCAAGGTCGCTTCCAAGCCAAACCATTCTATGATTCTTTGAGTTAAGCAGTGGCTTGGTTGCACCCAACCAGTGCATATTGCTGGTATGTTTGGCAGATATGGGGGCTCTGAACATGACAGTGGGGTTTAGCATGTGATGGAGCCTCATAAGAGTGCAGCAGCTAAAATGGGCAATAGCTGGTTCAAAACTTGTCTCCTTCTCTATTTCATACCTTGGCCCTCACTTACTAGATGTGCCCTCCAGAGCTACCAAGTTCTTTATCACAGAATATTCTGAATTAGAAGGGACCCACAAGGATCATCGAGTCCAACTCTTAAATGAATGGCCCATACAGGGATCAAACCCACAACCTTGGTGTTATTTTAGCACCATGCCCTGATCAACTGGGCTAATCTCAGGGTTTATTTTGGGTGACTACTGTCCCCGGCCTCTAATGTTGCAGTGCTCACCGTGAAGGCAGGGAGAGAATAGTTTTCTCATCCTGCAGCAATGAGGTTTTACAAGCATCCACTCCTCAATAAGTCAACTCTTGACTGTAGTGGGAAAAAAAGAAGACTGTCACAAGAACCACTTGGTCTCGTGGTTTAGACTCACCCAGGAGGCACCAGAGTGAGAAGGTTTCAACATGGATCTCTGCATTACAAGTAAATAAACCACCAGACTGCTGGTTCACAAACCATGCTCAATCTTTCCTCATGCTACTGCTTGATTTTGTATAATTAAACATCACTTTAAAGACAAGAAATGTGTAGTTGGCTGTGTGTCCAGTGGTTGGCAGCTACACAGTGCACCTCTGCCAAACAGCTCACTTGCTCCAACCTGTATTCCCAGGGAAAAAAAGGCTGTTTTGATGAAAACAGGTTTTGTTGTAGCCTTTCTCAGCCCTTGGGAAACTTACTGTAAACAGTGGTTAAACACATTACATGCACAAATTGAAAAATTGCACCTTCCCATTCAATCTGGAATTCAATCACCAAAACATTATATCTATTTTGGCATCAGTCCTTTTAGAAGGGCAGAAAGAAAGCAAACAGCTTGTGTTCTTTCAGCTTTTGCAAGCTGAAAACAGGACCTCTTGAACTCTAAGTTGCAAACCTTCTTCTATGGACGCTGTCACAGCCAGTGTTTCATCAGTCCCATGATGAAGGAACACTGCAAAAAACCACAACATTCTTACTCCAGAGACTCATGGCTTAGGATGCCATAATATGATCAGAGTTGTCAGAAGGGAGCTTATTTCTAATTATTATTGAAATAATAGTAATATTTCTAAATATTAGTATTTTTGTATTACTATTATATGGCATAAATATAGACAATATAAACCTATAATTTATAATTACAGTAGCAGTATTAAAATTCTGCTTTGTATTTATTCCCTGCTGATACTAAATTTCACTCAGCAACATACAGTAAAATAATAAAAAAAAGTTACAACTTAAATAAGAGAAATTGGCTAGCAATCAGCATTCTGTAATTTCTCCTGTTTTCGCAGGTTATTTTTCTCAGAAAAATTGGTGTTAATTTAATATATTCTAGACAAAGAATTACAGATCTGACCTACCCTCCATGTGACGTTTTGTCAGGTCTCTCCTGCTGGTTGTTTCTGAAAAAGAGAAAGGACTCTCATTAAGTGTGAGAATAGGATTTGTCACTGTTTGATCTGAATAGTACATATCAGGAGTTCATTGAATGTATTCCTATTAAAACAGAGATATAATCAAACACATGACCATTCCTCTCAAATTTACCAAAACCCTTTTTGTATAAATTTATCAGATATGGTTGGGATTTTTTTTTCCCAAAATCTGAACTGGACAGAACAGTTAGACAGAAGGTAATATGTGTGAACACTAAATAAAATTTTTTCATTGAAAGGCATTTTTTTTTCTTATTAAGGAATATAATCAGGGTCCTAAAATTAGTGAAGGTATCCAGTGTGGTAAAATTGAATCTAACTTTATCAGCAGTAGTAAAAGCAGCATGATTCTCCTGTTAGCACCTAACAATTTGCCCTTTATTTGTAGTGTGTTGGAACTACTATACAGTATATTAGGGCCATCTGACCCCAGTGAAAGATTATTGTCATAAAAAAAAAAAAGAAACAATTTTGTTTTGATGTAAACTTTCCTGGGGCGTTTTCTTGATCCTTGACATATTCAGTAGTGGATACACACATCCAGAGCATGATGCAGATATGTATGTCTGTCCTCAGCACTGTGGCCTGTGACTATGAGCCAAAGGATGAGAAAAGCTAACATTGCTTTTTCACAATTTTCCTCATCTTGGGAATTCAAAGGTCCTTCCCCTACCATGCTCCAATTGCAATCCATATGAATGAAGTTTTTAATCCAGCTCTGCTCCCACAGGACAGGTATTCAGTCTTGCAAGGCTGTAATTTCAGCTACAGAGCATGAATCAGTGTATGACAATGGAGATAAATATTCCCTTTATCTTTAGCAGGGACTTTTCCTTCCAAAATAGAAACCAAGTAACTGAACAGAGTAAGCTTGGTTTTGCTTTTCCAGTTAGGTTTTGCATGGTTTAAGGGAAGATTTGGGCTAGCAATGTTCTTATCATTCCTGCTAGAGACCTCATTGCAAATATCACTCACTCATTCCAATTAGAGAAAGCCCCACAGTGTTGACAGGAGCTTTCTGAAGAAAAAATTTCTTCATATGTAACTGGAATTTACCTGTTGCAGTTGTGTCTCCTGCCTCTTTTCCTGTCCCTGTGCACCTCCAGGGAGAGTCTGGCTCCATATTCTCTACAGACCCCATTGAGGACAACAAAAAGATCATCCCCCAAGCCTCCTCCTCTTTCTTGATGGGCTCCAGCCCCTTCCCCATCTCAGTAACCTCTCCTGGAGGTGCTCCAGGACATCAATTAGACTAATTAGTCTGCTGCCTTCTTCTCATGGTATTCACTCAAGTAGCAGTGAATGGGCAGGACACATGAAACTGAGAACAGGACAGACTGCCAGGTTTATGGCAGGAAAGCACACAGCTACTGCTTCATTCTTGTTGGGTCAGATTTGATGCCAGCAGACAAACTGGCAGGAGTAGGCAGTCAATCAGACCCTTATTGTTACCTGTAACTGGAGATGGACAGAAGGAGGCATCCAGTCCATTCAGGGAAGAGTTAATATGTGCATTCACAAAGCATTCAATGACATCTTTGTCACAGGTGCAGAGGAACTGTTCACAGGGATCTCCAGATTCTAGAAATGAAACAAAAATTCAAACAAGGCACTACTGAAAAATCTTTTCCACCTCCTGCTTTTTCCTCTCTGTAAGGTTTGTGTGCGTATTCATTAGTGCAAACCTATTTATGCTGTGCTACTCCACACTAAACACAGTCAAGTTTCATAGTCCAACATCAGTTTGGAAACACAAACTAATGAAATCTGGCATGGCTGGCAACAGATTATTGCCTCTCTGATTTGGATATAAAAATCAGGCCTTGATGACTCAGAAGGTAACTGTTTTTAAGGTCTCTTCTCAGCATCTGGTGCATGTGTGGAAGCTTCTCAAGAAATGCTTAGTGGTCCTGCAAAGTCAGTGAAACCTCAGGAGGAGACAGCCTGTGAGAGGATCCCTGGCAAGCCCTAGGGGTTTCTGTTTGATTTATCTATGACTTTTGGTATATAGACCAGAATGAACTTCTGGTCATGGTAAGGCTCCAGTGTTAAGCTCTTGTGACAGGTTAATCTCACCACAGGTCAGGTTTTCAGTAGAGCAGCTGACATCTGTAGGAGTCTTTGATGGGTCCCATGTGCACTCCATCTCCAATGCTTCCTCGTAGCATTTGCGGTGCTGGAAACAGCATCTCAAAGAATGAAATAACAGAATGTTCTCACAAGTTGGTTTCAGTTCAAGGTCACACTGTAATGCTGTTGTGTTGCTCTTACATGAAAATGTAAAAAGATGTCAAAGGAGAAAAGAGGGTTCATGGTGTGATCCCCAGACACAAGAAAGGCTGAGCACTGCTTTTCCCTAAGTCAGGGCAGTGGGATAAGTATAGCTGGATGCAAAACTGAGTGGCACTTTCTCACTTCCTATATTTAGAAAGCATTTAATATTTAATTACTCACTATATTAATAAATAATGGTTACAATATTTAATTGTCCTCACAATTAGAGGAGTCCAAGAAATGTACATAGCAAAGGTGAGGAAAAACAGCATTCAGCAGAGAGGCCCTGATGGCTCCTCTGCACCACAAATTCTACCAGGCCTTGTTTCAGAGATGAGTCTGAAGTCTGTGAGCTCCATCGGGAGAAAGGTTTTAACCATGTAGCTGATGACATGTCTCAACACGCTCCTGTGCCTGCCTGAGGTCTAGTGAGGTGTTAGCATCTGAAAGTTTCTCTAGTTGCATAATTAGTCTAATACAAACTCCCTGCAGTTCTTGTTCATTTAGAGAATCATAGCTACATCAACACTATCTGAAACTTTATTTAGTTTCCCTGTGCAAGCAGGAGATAGTGACGCAGGGATTGTCCCCTGGGCATGCTGCTCTTTCACGTGGACTATGGAGGTAGACTAGGCTCCTAATTTAGAAATGACAATTACATACTCTGGGAAATGGGAAAATGTTGGTCTTACAGGCACTAAGGCAGTTTACGGTGCCTTAAAAACCTTCACAGAGATGTACTGCCCTTTTCTATGGAACAGAAATGGCAGGGACAAAACCCAAGGCTTGCAAAACTAGTTTCTAAGAAACAAGTTAGTGAAAAAATTGCAGTGCTTTGGGAACTGTCTCTGAGAAAAACACTGATTGGTGGCTGTCTTGAACCAAGGGCATATCTGTGTCAGTAGCAAAGCAATAGTCAGTCTCTGTTGCACATGGCAGTGGGATTTCCATGCTGCTAAGGAAACTTCACCCTGGGGCTGCAAACCAATTTGTAAACACAAACTGATTCTGTGGACATTTCTTAGGACAAACCTGCTGATAGATGGTTCTGCATTTTCTGGTTTTATTCTGCTCTGCATTAAAATAAAGCTGAGTGAAGCAAAAGCCCAAGTACTCAACTCTTCAGGTATTCAATCCATTAAACTGACTTGAGCTCTCATTTCAGGATGTCATCACAATTGTTCAGAAAACCTTTCATAGAGAAGTTCCATGGCATTTTTCCAGTAGCAGGGTTAGATCTCAATTTTCCCAGCCATCCCATGCTGGGAAGTGGATGGATTGATTTCCATCTAGCTATAGGCATTAGCCTTTTCTGAGGCATCGCTGTCTCCACTCGGGGAATTAATATATTACATTGTTGGAAAAGCCTTTTCTGCATAGACATGGATGTATCTTGATTCTCTTTGAATTTCCTTTCAAACCTCCTGCTGACATAAGTGAACAATCATTTCATTGTCCTGGCCTAAGATTACATTTTTTCTCACTGGCGCTGGGGGCAGTGTCCCTTCAAAGCATAGAGTGGAATTTGGATGGGTTTTTCCTTGGTGCTTGGTAC
This sequence comes from Serilophus lunatus, assembly GCA_013399895.1. Classification (NCBI taxonomy): domain Eukaryota; kingdom Metazoa; phylum Chordata; class Aves; order Passeriformes; family Eurylaimidae; genus Serilophus; species Serilophus lunatus. Next base: position 163,225 of record VXBA01004285.1, read on the forward strand.
TGGGAGGAGTCAATGAGCTACCTTGCTGTTCTCTGGCCTTGATGCTCCCATGTCTTAAAAACTTGCCGTGCACACAAGCACTCAGGGCAAGATCCGCTTAACCTCCTAATGCCGCCTAAACTTGAACTTAGCTGTGACCTGACTCTGTTGATGCTTAAATCTCCCTCATAAGTCAACATTTTTATTACAGTCCACTATGAACCTACTTTGGTAGCTTATTATACAGCCCCCAATACCAACAGTCTGGTAAGACTGCAAACCCAGCAAACTTCTCAGAGTGCTCCCCTACACACCTTATTAAGAGGGCCTCCTGAATTTGTCACTGATTTATTTGTGCAACAGAACTCCCCAGTACAAAGGAATGAATGAAGTTTTGTTCATAATGATCTGTTTCCAAGCCACACTGCAAGGCAACTGGTACAGGCTGTTGGCCCAGCAAAAAGAAAATGCTCACCAGCAGGTAGGAATAACAAAGTACAGGGCTAATATACCAGAGTTGAAGTTATTTTTGGAGGGTCGTGTAAGATACTTTGGTTGCAAGTGAGTGATGACTGCATAAACAAAGCCAGATGGTGTGGGTCGTATTTACACTCAAGTAAATCTATTTTTCTACATCTCTCTTTAAATCATATATACAATGTTACACTTTGGATCATCGGAGAATGAGGGCATTTAGAGCCAGTCAGGGCAGAAAAGGATATCTCATGGATATGACTTACTCATCAGCATCATCCACAGGGAGCCCTTCCATCTCAAATCGGCAAGAGCAACCATAATCTTCAAAATCCCTGGGACAAAGCCCAGTAACACACTTCATTTTGTTCACAAAGTTGAGAAGGGCAGGGAAGTTAGTGAAGATGGACTGTAACCAGGTGAAGTGAGAACCTAGGCAGTCTGGAAAGACAACAGCCATAAAGCACATGGTGAATGGAGGTGAGGCAGGCATGGGTCACACATGGGTGATGTTCATGTGAACATGGAGGCTAAACAAAGCAGTAGCAAAGGGGTAATGACAAATGCTCGGCACTCAGCAGTATTTAGTGCTATAGTTGTCTTTGGGGAAATCTGTATCTTTAAAATCCGTGTTTCTTCTCAGTAAATATATAAAAGCAAACTCCATGGGATTTCTATTCTGTGCTGAAGTACAATTGTAACACAAACTTACCAAAAAATAATGCAACACTTTCCACGTTTTGAAAGACTCCGTTGAAGAGTGTGGCATTGTCTAAAAGAAAAAATCAACAAATCACACTTATTTTTAAAAAAGTAAATGACAAAAACTGTCCCCAGAGTGCCCTGGTCTTTCTTCAGTTGTTACACCATTGTGAGATGAGTTGCTCACAGCACACTTCCCTGCAATGCTTCTGGAATACAAGGGATTCCCCACTGCCATGCAATAATGCAGAAAGTAAAGCTTAAGCCATTCTTACTCAAGATTCTTTCAGGTGTGTTAAGAAGCTCCGGCAGGAGTGCTGGCGGCTTCGGTTCTTGGCCACCTACCTCAGCAAACAAATTTAAGAAAAAGCTTTAAAAATAAAATAAAAGTCCCATAATAAACCAGCGACATATATTTCATTATGACACATACACTGCAGGCATTTTGAATACCTTCCTACTCTGTCAAGCTGATTTATCCAAGCCATTAAGCACTTGCTCAGCTCCACCCATACCATGGAAACCCCAGAAGCACAGAGGTAAGTTAAAAATCAGACTCTGTTAAAAGAGATATTGAGGTGAGATTGTGCTAACCCTTGTCTTCATGTGCTCACCTGAACAGTAGCCCTTACTGGATAAATCAGTAGAATTGTGCAAAATTCTGTTACTGCTCAACTATGTCCCAAATATTTCTACTCTGTAACCCTGTGCTGTCATTTGAAGCAGGATTATTTGAAGACAAGTGATTTGGTTTTTCTGAGTCCTTCTTGGCTATTACCTTACTGTCTCATTGCCTCTCTTCCTATCACTATTTATTTATTACGTTAATTATATCTTTTTCCTTTTGAAGGTGCTGTGGTGTATTTGGTATATTTTCAATACTTTCTCTTTTTTACTGTTTGCCAAGTCCTGAATTAGAATGAAATCTAACACTTGTTCTCTTCCTTCCCATTTTGTAACCTGTTTTTTTCCACTGCATAATTTTAGAAGACAATGTGTTACTTTGGATTTATTTAAACTTGGCTTTTTAAAAAAAATAATTAGTAAGTCAAGGGTATTTACTCTTCTAGAATCTAAAAACTGAAATTGAAAAATAACCCTATTGTTCAATGTATGGCATATCTTATGTCTCAGAATAACTGGCAATAGGAAAGTTGTCTTTTTTTCTCTACTAAGGATACTGGGAGAGAGCTAACAGTTCTCTTGCTCATCTGTTACATATTCCTGCAATAAATATAGGTGTAAAAGAGTAAAGCAGAATAGTGGGATTTTAAGGCTTAGCTTTATGTTTAGCAAATGATTAGGAAAAACAGGATTTTTTAAAATCATATATAAGGGCATTCTCAGGATGTCCATAACTTTTGTGATGTGAGCAAGATATTCATAACAGTCATATGCTCCCAGCAATTGATTTCTCAAGTTCTATAATAGAATATGATATGGGATAGAGTGAGGCATGGAGAGGTGCTTTCTCCTGTGTTATTCTTTTCCTGAAAGTCTTGGTCACAAGAATCTTAAACGAGCAGCAATTCATCAGAAATTTCCTGCACTGCAGCAGGCCCAAAGGGAACAAATTACATTCCACAAAGCAGAAAAGTCTCCCGAAAAAGGCTAGCCTTTTCACAGAACTGGAACAAGTCTGATGAAAGCTTAGTGGCCATGTGGAATTCAGATTCAAGTGAAATAATGGGATGACTTGCAAAAAAACCAGCATTGAATGCCATATTTGTACATATGCTTGCTAAAGAAAAACTGACCCTTATTTTGTGGCTTAAAACCTGTATTTCCTCTGCAGTGACAATCATCCTTCTTATAAGTGCATATAGAGCCAGGTTTGTCACATTGCATAACACCACTGCTCAAACTCAGTGTCTGATGATGAACAGTCATTGATCGTTTAGTCCTTTCTGCAAAACTTTGGAAAACATAAAAATCCCATTGAGTGGAAATGCATCAGAGGAGAAAAATTGACAGAGCCATATTCCAGGGCTGCTGGGAGAAGTGATTTCTCCAGTAACCTTCACTTGCACTTAGTTCTTCTCAGCAAACTAAACTGTGTACGCCCTATGAACACATAAATGTTTGAAGTTCCCCTGGAGAAGAATCTCTGCTGCAGGGTCAGAAGATTTGTAAAACACAGGCTCTTTTAAATTTCTCATTAGGAAGAACAATATTTCTAATTGTCACTAGGTCAAGATCAATGAACCAATGTTTGCTAACAAGACTGCTTACTTTAGTCTAAATTGTAGGGGGAAGGAACAAAAAAAAAAAGAAAAAAAGAAAATACTTTCTTTATTAATAATTCTATTTTCTTTTTTTTGTGCCATGTATTTGGAGCTACTGATTCCCTCTCATTTTTTGTACAGTCAGTGAAAGATTGCACTACAAAAATCAATCCTTTAAATCTCAGAAGACCCTAAGGACATCAACTTCTCTCGCTTTTCTCTAAAATCTGCTAAAAAACTTAGGGCATGTTCTGAGGAGACTTGTATGATACATCAGCCCTTGGGCTTTCCCATTGTGTAAGTTATCCATGGAATTTCTTTCAACATTCACTTCCAAGTAAAATTGTTTCTGGACTGTGTCTGTGATTTCCCTACTTTGACAAGTATTTTCTGAAGTGTTGCCTGAAAAAGAAAAAAAAAAAAAAAGCCAATCAAAAAACCATCAGTGCACCTTCAGTTTGTTTTTTTTTTCCAATTGTGGCTCATTAAAATGAGCCATAATACAGGGGATGGATGCAGTCATAATCCTTGGGGAGAAAACACCTCAGGTGTGCTGGGAAAAGTCAGGGCGTAGCAAATCCAACCTATTAGATTTATTCAAGGCAAATCACATTAACTGCTCTCAAAGATGCTACTTCATGCACAGGTATTGGCTACCATCTCAAAGCAGAGATCAGCAGAATAGATGCCCCACAAATATAAATCAGTAATCCTTTTCAAACCTAAACATGGTAACATCTTAAAGTTTTGTGCTCAGACTGTGCTTAGCTGGGGAGGAAAAATCAAAACACTTGCACAGCCTTTTGAGGTTTTTTGATCTCTTTCAAATGTTATGTCAGAAAAATTTATGAATGTCCATATATTTCTGAGTGCACTACCAATATAAAAAAACCCTTTTTTTTTTTTTTTTAATGAATAAATGGTGCCGGTATATTGGCATTTTCTGTAACTGCAGTGGAAAATGTGAACATTCTCACCAATTTCACTCTGTAGAGTAGGAGGCTTAACGTTCAGCTTCATCAGTATATTTTACCCTGTGTGTTTTGTGTTAGATCTGCTTCTTTTTCTGAATTCCAATGCAAGCAGCTCCTCAGAAGAGAGGTAGGCAACTGGTGAAGCTGAAGCAGGTCAGTGAAGAGTTTGTTTATGCTGAAGCCCTGAGCTTTTTTCCCTGTAGAAATAACACCATGGATCACCTAGAAACGGTATTACACCTTTTAAGAGTCCTTAACTTCACTTGTCCACCACACCTCTCACTGACATACCTACACAGTGTGGGGACTGTGTAAATTTGCAGTGTCTGTCCATTCCTGTCTCTGAGAAGTTCATTCACTCATGACAGTAAAATCTAAAGAGTTATATGAAGTAAAATTCAAAAGGGGAGCTTTAGCTGATCACGGCTTTTATTTCAGGGTGCACTGAATGGTTTGGAATATTAAGACAATACACATGCATTTAATTAGTAGAGCGTCTTTATATGTAACCTGTAATTTTTTGAATCAAAAAGACTTTAACAGTGACCAAGTTAGCAAAGGGAAGGTGCAATTTTTTGGTTATACTTTTAACCCTACTAAATATTTCTAGTTTCATTACAAGCCCTGACAAAAATATTTTTATAAATACTTCACAAATAAACTTAAGTGGATTTGAGTGTTGAACAACAAGGTTAGAAGGTAGAGAAGGTGTGTTTCTAAAGGATTGTTTCCAAATGCGCATAGTTAAAATAGTATTTCGACATAAATGTCAAATAATCATAAAAATACATTGCACTTACCACCATACACCACCATGGACATAGACACCAGCAGAATTACAATCATTTTCTGTTTAATCCAAAGTCAAGAAAAAATGTCACACAGCAGACTGGTGTGCCTGGTGGGTTAAGTAAAATATTAGGTAGGATGTTATCTCTTGAATCTGTGAGTGGGAAGACATCAGTTTACTAAATCATTCTTTTGTAGCCTGGAGATATTTCTGCTGATACAATTCATTTTTTACCCTTATCATGGCGAATGCACATATTACAGCAATGATGAACCTTATGGATCATTCAGATTTTACCGATGTCCTCTGTAAATCTGACCAACAATATTTATTTTGGTATAGCTTTAAGTGAGTCAACAGACTCTGTAAAAATGCCATTTAGCAATACAATTGTGCAGTTGAGGGTTTTTTGTATGCAAACAGTTTGCACATCTTCCTCGATCTACCAGGATGTTTACAAAATTCTTCGCATTACGTTTAAATGCAGATATTATGAAACACTGTAAATGAAGTGTTATTTTGGGACTAATTCTATTGAATTCAGTTAATTTTCCTAGCAAGTGAGGCATGGAGGTTTTTGCAGACAAATAAATGAATACTTATATATAAATTTTCAAACATGTACCTATTGATGATTATCTGCTTTTCTAAGTTCAAATATTGGATTAATTTCTACTATAAAATCTTGTAATAGTTCATCAGGAAAGGAGGTTATAAATCTAACAGCTCTAAAGAATTATAATCTACTATCCAAAGGTCTTACCTATACTTTAGCCTACTACTCCACAGTCACAAATATATTATTCTACACTGTTTTTTTCCTCATTCCCATATTACAGAGTACATCCAGAAAGGCTTACCTTGAGGGATATTATTCGAGAGCAGTTGGATGGAGGACAAATGGATTTCAACGAAGTCAGTACTAAGTTATTTATACTCACTTGGATATAGACCTCACCCATGTGATCACTTCCTTTATCAAACCCACTTCAACATTTATTAATTAATTCTTCCACGAGAGTCCTTGGAGCCATTATGCCCACAGTGTATTTAGTTATATGGCTCCAGCCACGTAAAGGATCTATACTGAGAAATCTGTTCTGCAGGTGCATTCACTGTATAATAACTTTCCCTAATACTCTTGGCTGTAATTAAATAACAATCAACCCATTGTTATTAATCACTCACAAAATCTCTTGGGCATGTGAATATGGCTTTAATAGCTTAGCAAGAGGTAGCATTTAGTGATGAAAGACGAGTGAGAATTTACACAGCTTTAAACACTGGCATTCTTCAGGGCTGGGAAGTCTACTTTTGTCTATCCACAAAGGCTCTAATCCAAGTCTGAGAGAAATCCAGGGAAATGTTGAGTCAGTGAGCTCTGGGAAGGCTTCTCCTCACTGGGAAGGTGTGCTTTCTGCCAGGGCCAGACACAGCTAAGACACTTCAAAGATGGACACCTCAAATAGTGGTGGATACTTCAAATAGCGGTGGACATGTCAAAGAGTCCATCAACAAAGGTAAACTGTCCACTGAATTTTAACATGGAGAAGTGAGAAGTCTGACAAATTTGGAATTATGAAAATACTTGCATGCACAAAAGGCTTGGCTCCTTCAGACTCTATGAACAACATGGTTTTCAGAAAGGCCTTTGACATGATTGCCCTTAAGATCCCCATAGAGAGGTTGTTGATATGGGCTGGATGTGCCTGGTGAGGTGGGTTGAAAACTGACTGAATGGTTGGGCCCAGCAGGTGATGGTCAGTGGTATGAAGTCTATTTGGAGGCCAGTGACTAGTCATGTATGCCTGTGGTTAACGCTGGGTACAGTCTGGCTTAACATCTTCATTAGCGGTCTAGATGGTGGGGCAGAGTGTATGCTCAGCAGGTTGGCAGATGACACTGAACTGGGAGGAGTGGACCAACGGGAACTTCATGAAATGCAACAAGAAATGCAGAATTCTGCACTGGGGATGTACAACTTCATACACTAATGTTAATTAATGAATTCCATGTGAGGGCCACCCAGCTGGAAAGCAGCTCAGTAGAAAAGGATGCGGGGTCCTGATGGACACTGAACTTAAGCAAGCAATGTGCCCTTGCAGCAGAGAAGGCTAAGGATGTTCTAGGCTACATTTGGCAAAGCATTGCCCAGAGATTCAGAAAGTTGATCCTGCTTCTTCACTCAGCACTGGTGAGGCTACACCTGAAGAGCCGTGTCTAGTTCTGGGCTCCTCAGTAAAAGACAGACATGGGCAAACTTGAGACAGTTCAAAGAAGAGCCACAAGGATGGTGAAGGGACTAGAACGTCTCATGAGGAAGGGACAAGAGAGCTGGGACTGTTCATTAGAGAAGTCTCAGGGGGATCTTATCAATGCCTACAAACACCTGAGGGGAGGGTGTAAAGATGGCAGAGCCAGTCCCTTTTCAGTGGTGCCCAGTGGTATGATAAGAGGGAGTGGGGTCTCTGACAGCATCACAGTGCCATGGCCCTGTTAACGTTCCCAACATATATTCATCATATTGACATTCCAATTTATTCTATTGGCCTTTCAATATCAACTTTAATCAACTCCAATTTATCCTGCTTTTTGACATGACAGAAATGCTTCTTTTGTGGTATTTGGCACAATAGTGAAATGTATTTTGGAAGAGGGGTCCTGCATCCCACCTCTCCCTGGGATCAGCATTGCTTACGTTACCATCTTTGTCCTCGACTTTTATTTTGAACATGTATTTCTTCAGTCAAATATCAATGTGCACCCATTATACTGAAAGTAAACTTCTACTTTAAAAAATATTAAGGGCTTGATAATATAGCATGATATTTCTGCAGGGTAGCAAAGTATGGCCTCATGCAGTTGATTTGGTTATTCTTTCATTTTTTAGAACTGGCTTTTAGTTCACCAGAGTTGCATATAAAGAAGGACATGAAGTGTTCAAGGCCAGACTGGATGAGGCCCCAAGCAATCTGATCTTGTGTGTAGCAGCCTTCTTCATGGAAGGAGAGTTGAAAGTAGATGATCTTTAAGGTCTCTTCCAGTCAAACAAGTCTATGATTCTGTCTTTCTATGTATTCTGGTGAGCTCAGACAAATATACCTCAGAGTGAAAGTGCAAGAGATCTGAACACTTCCTGAGTTGACCTCTGAAATTCTTGTGTTGCTGAAGTAATGGGAAGCTCTTGATTTAGAAGATAATCTGCATGTGTTTAACACCAGGGAAAGTCCTTCTTGTCTTCAGTGTTTCAAGTTGCTTTTAAATGGTTTTGTGTTTGTTCATTTTGATTACTATGTCTCAATTGTAAACAAAACTAGCCAACCACATATCTTTTATAAAATAAGATTTTTTAAAAGCTTTTCAATTATTTTATTGCAGTTACATCACTTGTATAAAATGTCTCTGTTTTTACACATTATTTTTACAATGCTTTGGAGGAAGAGATGTTTCTAGGTTAACATCTGGTTAGTAGCTTGCCTCATTACAAATATTTGCAAATAACATGTTGCATTCTGATTTTTACACTGAGAAATCAAGAAAGACAACCAAAGCTGCCACCAGTCTTCTAACTTGCAGTAAAATTTCTCTGCGCTCTAAACTGACGTACAGATGTTTTTAAGGCATTTTTGCTTTAATGCTGGAAGAACACAAGAAAATGTTCATTAGAAGAAGTTATACAATGAAACATTAAAAACATAAATGAAGGTCAAAGAATGTTTCTTTTTTCTAATCTCTTAAAAATCATTATCAGATAAAATATCTGATAATATCTCGTCTGCCTATCTGATTAAAAGCAGTAAATATTCTGTGGATATGTAAAGCTTTTTGTTATATTTACACAGTAAGTTAAGCTATGGAGACATAAAGAGAAAATATACTTACTGTGGGAGTGAGTAACTCTTTTGACTCTTTCACAGACATAACTTGCATTTTTCATGAACCAGGAATAGTATTCAACACAGTACCTGAATATGTAGTTAAAGTTAGAAGAGTAGTAGCTTGTTATCTTTCATAAGGAGGACTTTTCAAAAGGTCACGTAAGTGACAGGTCAAGAGGGAATGGCCTTAAGATGAAGGACAGCAGTTTTTATATTAGGAAGTTTTATAAATTAGAAAGAAATTCTTTATTATGACGGTGGTGAGGCACTGGTTTCCCGGGGAGGTTGTGGATGCTCTGCCCTTGGAAGTGTGCAAGGCCAGGTTGGATGGGGCTTTGAGCAACCTGGTCTAGTAAAAGGTGTTTCTCGTCCAGGAGAGGGGAATTGGAACTGGATGATATTTAAGGGCACTTCCAACCCAAACCATTCCATGATGCATTAAGCACAGCATATCATGCTGCTATTATTGAATATGGAAATAAAAAACTGGAGTACAACCTCAATTCTGTCAATAGATATTTGGAAAAATGCAGGTGTGCATTAGCACGAATACTGGAATCCAGATCAGGTACTGATCAGTGCACTGTGGCCCACCTGGGTCTCAGCCGGTGGATGTAGACACTCAAAAATAAACATTGGTGATTGAAAGCTGTAATTTGGAAAAACAACTGATGGACTATTTTAAGCAGAGAGAGAAAGAGAGGTTAGTTCCAGGTTTTACCTCATGGCTTCCTTTCTGGAATATCTTTTCTGACCAACACAGAGGCACAGCTGAAAGAACCTACAAAGCTCCATCACACAGGGGTTGATCTTCTGCACTACAAGAGTGACAGGAGGTGAAGTCACACGAGATTCTCTGAAGATTGCCTGTGGGCACCCTGGGGAAAAGAAACAACCCTGAATGAATCAAAATACTCATCCTACTAAATTTCTTGCAATACCTTACGTGGACTACGACCTCAAAGCGATGTCTTCTCTGTTCCAGCACTCTGAAAAATAAAAATAAAATAAAAAAAATCTCTGCAAACATGACCCTGGGGTTCTGAAAGAATAACAAGGGTCCAAGCTGTCAGATGGCACACTTTGCATGATATGGGTGTCCCCTTCACATGCACCCATCGGGGTGGAATTGCTGAACAAGCAGAGCGAAGACAGCTGTGGTGTGATTGTCAACTATTTTTTCCATTTGTGTGACTAGCAGCAGGCTTTGGCCATGTGTAGATAAACTGCCTTACCTGCTGAGTATAATCCCCTTAGACAGTGTAATTGCATTTCCAGGTTCAGATGTCTCATATACTTTATAGCTTTGGGCCATCTTATGTTATGTGATAGCAGAGGTTACCAAGGTTAAATTTGGACTAATGAAGTTCTGTTGAAATAAGCTTGAGTCATCTAGTGCTGACAAGAAGTTTAATATAAAATGGCATTCTTGGGCAGGAGGAATATAAAGACTCTGCCAACCTGAAAAAAGATTGTTACAAAACTATTTCTCTTCTGGCAGCGCTTGCCCAAGGCAGGAGGAGTCATGGTGGAGCAAGGGGCACACACTGACAGCTCTCAAACTCACCGGCCCTTCTGAAAGTGAGTTGTGTGTCAAAGGCATTACACAGTAGCCAGTGCAATTAGTCTGGGAGCCCCATTTCTCTGAATTGTAGCAACTGGGCACAATTGCAATAAGGTTTTGTCTACTTAATAGCATTTAACACACTTTTTAATTGATTTGAAAAGAAAAATATCAAAGTAATGATTTCTTGCCTTAGTAAACATGGTAATAGCCAACATTAGATGATGTGGCAATAAGGTTTTAATATAAGCTGTCTCAGAAAAGTAATGTTAAAGTTGATATGAATGATTAAAACTTTCTAAATGCCACCCTTCTACAAATCTCAGCCTCTGATGAAGTGGGTACTGCTAACGTACCTAACAGGTGTTACATGTTTTACTCAAGCTACGTGATTTGCCAGCAATTCATCTTTATCTGACTACATTAAATTATGGCAATTTCAATTTGGAGTCATTTATGTGGGAAAGAGAAGTCAAATAAAAAAGCTGAAATGTAAGGAAATTGCTTTGGTTTTCGTTTTTGACAATCACATAATTTTAAATTAACATTGTATTTAAATAAACTGTATTTGTTCAATGCCACAATTAGTTTTCAACCCATGTTGTGTTTAATTTTTTGGACTGCATAGTATACTCACACAATATTGAAATTAAATTTTTCAGTGATTCATAGCAATGTTTTATATCTTTTCTGTAATACAGTTCTACTGTGAAATGTATTTTTTTATTCTCATAAGCTCATACAGATCTGGACTAAAATAAAAAAAATAATTAAATGTAAGAATTTCTTTCAGAACTTTCTTTTCTAAGAATGTTCTGTCCTAAGAAATTGATTCAGTCAAAAGAGACCAGAAAAGGCAGGAAGCACAGTTCCCTGTGCAGAGCTTTGTTCCTGTCTTTTTTGAAATTGCCACATTACTGTCACATGCAGAGAAGTAACCAACTCTTGCAGCAAACAGTTCCTTTATTAACTCAATATCACAGTCCTCTGACACTGAGATTAAATTTGCTGCCAGTGAAAAGCAATGCTATAGTTACTGTGAATGATTCAGATTTTAAATATGCTCTAATATTTAAAATATGCTCTAACATGCATATTTGCATATTTTACTAGTTGGTACCCACTTTTGTGGCTTAAGAAATGAATTACTGAGATAACATCTCATCTCCCAGAACAATGTGGATGCCCTTCCTTGGTTTGTGATCCCACTGTTTGATTTATCGCCTCAAATTCATGATCGCTACACGCAGGTAGACAGCCTCTACCATCATGGTTCTGATAGAGAGCCCTTTGGTGACTCTCCTCCATTCACTGATCTCATTAAAAACCATGTTTCCCAGTCTTTGCAAAAAGGGCTGTTCCCGCTTCCAGGTTCTCCAGAGTCTACGGAGTTGCTCATTGCAGTGGGCACATGAACAAGCTCTGTGCACCACAAGTCCAGTCACACACTCCAGCAGCTTCCAGCTGGTTGTCTGTTAGTTAATCCTCAAGTTGAATTCACCCAAAGCAAACAAGGCACGCAGAGAACTTTGGTTTTCTGCAGAATCTTTGATGGAAGAGAATTGCCGTAACATATTCTTCTGCACCCAGTAAGGATAAGAATACTTAGTTCAGCTTAAATTCTTCTCTTCACACCATCAAGTCCATAACATTCACATGTTATGGCATTGACTCATTTTCTTTGTGCAACAAATATATGTTATGTGGGGCAAGAGGAGTCTCTGATATTTGGAGATTTTTAAACAGAAATAAAATGAGAGAAAAATACTCTCTTTTCAATAATTCAATAACATTATCAGAGTAAAAAAATAAAACATGAAAACCAAAGTTATTTGGCTTCCTATTTCTATGGTTTGAAAAGACTCTTACATTAAGAACTGCTCCTTGGCTCAGCACTAGTGAGTCTTTTCGTTGGAAATGTGACTCAGTTGATGGTTGGTTTTTTTTACTGCAGTGTTCTCAGGCCTCCCAGGCAGTAGCTCTGGCATTGCCTTTCTGCAGTGGCTGTATTTGTATGGTCACTTCACGATGTTGTTAAACTTTGGCTTTCATTGTCACTTTTTTAACTCTAATAATGTTATTTAATTTGAAAACAGATGCCAGACTCAGTAGTATATTCTTAAACACTTTCTTTTCTAATGGTATGGGTAAAAAAATTAAGACAAAGGAAAAAGAAAAACCAACCAACCAGCAACAAAGAAGCCAAGCAACTCAACACATGCTGATAGTTCAGTCAACCAAAATGGAACTGGAAACTATGAAAAACCTCACCTATATTAGCAAAAACTCCAACAACAACGTAGGATCCTGGTCTTGGATTGCTGCAATAGGCAACTACAGCAAAATCAATGGAAAAAGCAAATGACAAAACTGTAAGGTACTGCTGCTCATCTACTGTGCCATTATTCCCAGTGACAGAATAATTGAAGATTTGTGAATAAACCTTTCTCTTGGACTCACATATGTTTACTTCCCCGAAAAAAACACCTTTACAGATGAGTAAAGTTATGTTAGAATTCATCAATGAGCCAGGAGAAGTCAGCAATCAAAATATCATTAGAAATGGTGATATTAGCAAGGAATTCAGACCAGAACTTGGATTTTGAACCTCCAGGTAATCCCAAAGTGAAGACTCCAGGGTTCTCTGTGTGAAGTCAGGGTGCTAGTGTCACCCCTGATGCTCTGGGTCAGCTCCACCAGCAGAGAAGCACCACATGGATGCAGTTCCCTTCATGCACAAACCTGCTGGTGACTCTCAGTTTTCACCTTACCTCTCCTGTTTCGATAGGCAGAAATCTTTTACTCAGATTTACCAGTAATCCATGTGGATGACCAAGACTAGCCTCTTCCCTGAGCTTCCCAGGGGCTCATAGCCCCGTCACAGTTCCAAGCAAATAAACCATTAGGACACAGTTCTAACGACAGGAAATTCTGGAACCGAGCCACCTGCTTATTTTGGAAATGTAGGGATCATTTTTCCCTTTCTAATCTTGGTCTGAGCACAGGCTCTGCCCCAGCATCATGCACTTCAGGAGTTTTCACACCGAGACACACACATGCTCAGCATCCAAAGCAGGTGCCAGACTCTCCCAGAGTTCAGACTCCTCCTGGTCATTGAATCAGGTCCAGTTTTTCAAAGCATGTAATCTCTTACAAAATACTTATCTGTAAATATAATTTTATTGTAGACATAGGTAAAAATACTTTCAAGTGGAGTGGTTCATCATCTTATTTTAGCTCTTCATTTCTAACCTTTTATTTTGGTGCTTAAAGAGAAGAACAGAGTTTTCATGAAAATCAAGCTGATGATGATCCTTCTTTAGCTGAAGAAGTAGTTTGCAGTATTGGAAATTCCCAACAATTCTGACATGAGTTTGCTTCATCATTTCATTTGTACCAATAAGGAGATCTAAAGCATGATATTTTCTTTCAGAGTTAATTTTAAGATTCTCCAATAACCAATCAATGCTAAAATTGACACAGAGAGTACATCTCTTAATTCTATCAGTACAATATAATCTATGTTTTGAATGTGCAATTGTGTATGAAACAAATATGGAATGGTCCCTTGGACATTTTGGATGGTTTACATACACAAACTACCATAAGCAAATTAAACTAGATGTTTCTGCATGCAAAAATTTTCATCTTGCTTTATTTTCAAACATGCTACTATTTTTGCTGCATGAAGTGCATCTACTTACTCGTAGCTGAGTAAAGTTTCAGTGTCACACCAGGTCTATATGAGGGTGGTACAGGCAGTACTGAGGAAGGAAGATCTGCAGGAGGGAAAAGAATATAACTTGGTTTGACACCTTAAAAAAAAAGGAAAGTTGATTGAAAGAGTAATGGAAAAGAAAAAAAATCAAAACCCAAACCAGAAGTCACTGTCTACTAATAAACACTTACATAGACATTGATATATTAATACACTATTATTTCTATATGCTACTTTCTATTTCATAAATGTGCCAACTGACACTCTTTGTTGCTATCCCAGACCAGTCTTACCTGGCTCTGTTTGAGTCAGTTTGCTGTTTTCTTGTGGAGATACTGTCTGCATCCAAAACATGGACATGTCAGCTATGGGAACAGAGAGACACACACTTTCTGTAATTCATATTAGTTATTTATCTCCCTACTGAGAAGAATTGTTATGTACAAGACAGCTCAAAAGCCAGAGTCCCTCAACCAGTACTGCCAGTGGCATATAAAAATGCCAAGATGAAATAGGAAGGACAAAAGCTGTACTTGAGTAGATCTTGAAAACCTGCGGGTTAAGGCAGGAGAGCATTTCAAGAAAGTATGTCTAGGGGAGACAAAGAGAAGCAGCTCTATATTGTTTTTTTGCAGGTCTGCTCACTAAATTCAGAGCAAAATGTGAGGGAAGTCCCAAATGGAAGAAGTGCCTCTGAAGAGTATGATTGAATTTTCACCTAGAGGATAAGAAACTGCAGGATGCAACTTCTAGCTGATTTTAGCACTTCTGCAATAAAGAAATCAACTCACTGATGAGCCAGAACGGGTCTCCCTGAAGAGCCTACCAACCTCTACCTCAGAGACATTTGGCCAAACCCCACAGCTGGTGGGGTGAGGCAGATTCTATTCCTCCTGGCCATCCATACTCACTGGGGCTGGGCTGTAGGGCTGGCAACGGGGCCAAGGTTCCTCCAGCTGTTGGAGAGGGTCTGGCTGTGCCTTGTGGTCTGAGAGCTTCCACATGGGGTGATGGAAACCACAATCCTTTTGCTCCAACTGTCTTTGACCATGGTGGGAACCTCGAGGTGGGGATTTCCTCCCCTTTCTGGGCAAGAGGGATCCTGGTACCTGGAGAAGCAAGAGAGAGGGTGAGAGGGCACCAGCACAGTGGGGATGCTGATATCCCATGGCAGCAGTAACTGCAACACACTAGGGGACAATAATAGCTAAAATACACTCAGAAAATTCCATCTCCTCCTTGAGGGCTTTTCTAGCAGGTGAGTGGCCACAATGCCATCACATTTTAAATATAAAAACATAGGGAGTGCCAATAATATTTAAAATTTTCAATAAGAACGCTTTCATGTGCAACCAAACAATAGAAATTGAAATCTGTTCCTGCAAAATGTTTTGCTTAATTTCATTTCTTCACATAATTTATTTTTTATTTCCAAACTTCCTCACTGCAGAGGAAAGTGATAAAAGGTCTTTTCTGTGTGAAAAGAGCAGGCAGGTGAGATATTGCAGTTTGAAAGCTGACGTTTTGACACTCCTGGCTAGAAAATAAAGGTTGTCATGTGATTAAGAAAATTTAAAAAGTTGATAAAAAGACAGAAGACTGACTATGGGAAATTTAGACATTTTGTAGAAGAGAGATACAGCTGCAGTGATAAGGAGGTATGACGTCAAGGTCTGAATTTCTATTGATTTCTACTATGTGCAAACAAGTGCAAAGCCTTGCTTTTTGGCTTCCAAAAAGGGGCAGAGCAGCACTTTTCTGCCTTGAAGCCCTGCGGTGAAGTCAAATGTACTGAAGTCATTAAATGCTCAGGTAGAAACAACTGACTGTCATATAAAGACAAAGAAGAATATAAAAAAAATGCAATTAAAAAAAGAAGAGGAAACAGCTTAAACAGTCGTGAATTTTGGTCTGAAGCCAACAACCTGGGCTTTTTTACTTCTCTGTCTCTTTAGAGAACATATTTTTCTAATAAAATGACTTTTTACAATAGTTTTTCTACCTTCCAGCTATTCAATACATTATTAACCTCATCTGTTGTTCTGGACAAACATTTATGTTACTCTATAGTTATGGCTCACTGTGCTGTGCAGCAAAAATATATGATGACTTGTGAAGATGTTAATCAGAGAGAACACAAATTTAGGTCTGACAGTATGTCAGACTTACTTTTAAGTGTCCACACATGTTCTGCTGATAGATCCGGTGTCTTGTTTGTCTCTTCCTGTAATTTCATGAAACTTGAGAAAATCGAATCTAGGTCTTTGAGATATGAGAAAACAGCGTTAGAGCACTCACCATCCATCACATATTGTGTGATAAAAAGGAAAGAAATCAGGTTCTGGTATCATAGAAACTGTTGTCTTTTTTAATTAAAGTTTTTGGGGCAAAGTGATTTTTTTATTTATTTTTAAAAGGAGAGAAGGATCCTACAGCTCTCAGCACACATTCACTTGCTGCAGATTTCTCTGTCTATATGCCCACTTTAATCAAGCATTGAAAATGAGAGTAGTCATGAGCAGCTGTGAGAGGTGAGCATTTGAAGTACAGCTCAACCTGGCAAAGCAGTTTTGGTGGAGGAACCACATAGAACACTGACTGAATGTACTAAACCCCTTTCTGAAGGTAACTCATTTAAAGATAGGAGGTCATTTGTGCTGAGAGCTAAAGAAGATTAGGGCATTAAGGACCCTCCTCAGCCCAGTGTTGAATACTGTAAAAGCTCTCATTCCAGCAGGTTTTATTTATTCCTTCACTAGGAGAGTGTAACAAATAATTTAAAAGTTTGCAAAACTTACTTATACTGATAATATAATTATTATATCAAGCATACATTAGTATAAAACATTATTCTATCATTATAAAATAATAATAATACCAATAGTATTAATACTAATACTATTAATAATAAATATATATAAGCAATAATAAAATATAAAATAACTTTTAAAATATTTTTACATTGTGAAGATGGAGTACTCATTGCAAGTGATACCTGGACCTGGTTTTCACTGTTGTTACTGTTTCCTTTTATTCCCCACGATATACTTACCCAGCTCAGATGTTGTGTTACTGGAAAATGTGTAATTAATAGCAGGAGATTTCTCTAATATTTCCCAAATGTCAGATAGATTTTTCCCTGCAAATAGAAATGCTTACAAATATCAAGAAAGGTTTTTCCTAGTATAAATCATCACTGAGAATAAACAGGGCAATATATTTGGGTGGAATGGTTTTAGCTATTACCTGTCTGCCCTGTCATCACACAAATATAGATACAATCTGAGTCATTGCTCTGACGTACTGAAAGGCAAAAAAATGTAAACGAGATCTGTTAGCAGTTTTCCTTATATGACATTATCTTAACAGTTAAAAAACCAAACAAAATATGGTATGTGGCTACAGTAGCTGGTAAAATATTTTTCTTCTCATCTGATTTTTGACAAAACCTCAAATCAGCATAAAATCCACATGTTAATATTTTCAGGGGAAAGGTTTCTATCTAATTAAAAGTCTAAATTACAAGTATTTTTATGAAAAAAATTCTTCAGATAGCATAGCCCCCAACTATTCTTGGGAATTATAATTGCCTAAAATATGAGTATTTAATAATAATTATCAAAATTACCATGTTTTAGTAATTATTAACCAAACATTCAAACAAAACACAGCTGCTCATAGAAACATGTATGTCTCTACATTATACACATATACATTATATACACAACTTTTTCCAAACTTTGCAAGAAAAAGTGCTGCTGAGTAAGAGCAATAGGCTTTTATCTGCTTTTCTGTGCTTGTTTCTATGCCAGGAGTAAATGAGACAAATGAGATAATGAAAAATGTTAAAAGGAAATGCAAACCTGAGAGAATGGAAGTGGATTTGAAAATTTCAGTGAGATAACTGGTGGAGTTTCCAATTATATCAACAAGTAAAGCTGTAAAATCTAGAAAACACATAGAGAAATTTTACTATTGGAACAAATATTCTATCATCTATGTCAAGTCATAAATTCACTTCCATATGTGATTATATTTTGGATATATGCTCATACATGACAAAGTTTAAAACATTTTAAAGTCCAAAAATTTTTGCTGGATGGGAGTTGACTGAAGAAGCCACAATAATAAACTGCAGAATTTTATTTCAAACATGATATTCAAAATAACACCAATGTACCTAAAAGTAAACTTTAATGGAATTTATCTGTTCAAGAAAACATTTTAAAGTAATGGCCTACTTAGTTTGCTTAACTGTAGAAGTAAATCTGCCTGTAGAAGTAAATAACCTGTAGGCTTTGCTTGCTCTAACTGCCTGTCTGACATGTAGAACCTTCCAGGAGGCATCAGACTGTCTCCTCTGAATTCTGCTTCAGACATACTGATGATGTTGTCAGCCCCAAAAATGGCTCATGGTGGTGTGATGGCACCTTTTAGCAGTAACTGGTCAATGTTCTCACTTAGGGAGTGATGGACATGAGCCCTGCGTTGAGCCCTTAATTTTTACTACTTTGGAGAATGCTCTAATCACCAATATATTCTGGAATTCAGGCAGAAAAATAAAGTGCCTCCATTATCCTCCAAGGCAGAATGGCTGATTATGCAATAAGGCTCGTGAGATGTGTAGGTTCAGAAAAAGCCATGAAAGCCACTGTGGCTCATGTATGGGGTCACCACATGCAGTAGAGGTTTTGGGTTCCGGTCTCAAACTCCTGAGCTACTCTTGACATGTTACACGAAAAGTCACAGAATCAAAGTGCTCAGATGAATCCTGACATGTTAAATATCGTGAGATCAAGGTTGTGAATGAGGATTATAGGTGAGGGTTTGCCCAACAGCATTGCGCACTGAATTAAATGGCTGTATAAAGGTTTTAGTCCTTCTTTTCACTTCGTTTGGGCCCATTGAACTTACTGGAGTCCAGTGGTGCAGAGAAGCCCTTGATCATCTCCTGTGGGTTATCTCAGGAAAGCAAAGATGGCCAAGGGATTTTATCATACACTGCTGGTTGTCTCTCCTGTGCTGCAATTTGTATTCCAAGGAGAAAGGGAGGTCTTTTTGCCAGGCAAACCACGCCAGTCACTTGACTGATGATTCCATCCCAGACTGGCTGGCTGGATGCAGCCACCTGAGACCAAATTCATTGAGTCAGAGGAGCCAATTGTCATGAGTTATGGTTGTTGACCTCAGCATGGTGATGCTACTCATAAGGATGAAGTCTGCAGAATTCAGGCTACAGCCTTCAGCTCCAAAGGAAATTATTCAGCTTAAACACACGCAATTATCAGCCTCTCTTGTGTACCTACCTGTCAAGTCATTTGTCACATTGTTCAAACAGTAGCAGTAGTGCATAGGGAACTTTCCAGGGTCGACATTTTTTGCATTAGAAACTGTAAGGAGAAACAAAGAAAAAAATCAGTGTCCTGTTGCATGGGCTGCGAGAGAGAAACTGCTCCTGAGCAGAGCGAAGCACCAGACACTCACTGTTATAAATGGTGACTGACACTTTGTGGAAGGCGAATGAGCTGTAAGACGTGACACTGAGCAAAGAGAACAGTTTTTTGGTACCTGCAAAAACACATGCCCATGCCATTAGCAGTTGGAACAAATTTTGAGAACAGCATGTTTTGGCTCTGCTCATTTAATGTCTAAAGGATTCCTGAGGTACTGATACAATGCAGCTGCCTGACACTCAGTTCTTTCTCATTTCCACTGGGGCAAGGATCGTTTGGGTTACTTCTATTTTTCTTTTTCTTTTTTTCCAGTTGAAACCTACCCTGGATTATAAAGTGCTTTCTAAAGGCTTCCCGTAATTATGTTGTGTCTATATATAAACCCACACTAATTTCTTAGTTCTTTGGGACAGACAGCTATCTGCATTATAAATGTGTGAGGATAATTTGCTCCTAGAAGCAATTTCAGAGGCAAACAGCACATGTTTACAGTTTCTCCTGCTGACCCTGTTTGTGCTTTGTTTCCTGCACCTCTGGGCTGACAGGCTGTGATCTGCCCAGCCATCTTCAATTACCTCTGAGGGCAGAGCTCAGCATCCCATTCACCAGCTCTGTCAGGTTAATAGCAGCCAGGTCCAGGGACTTCGCAGGCAGCTCTGAAAAACAAGGGGTGCATGAGGGTGCAAGGAAGCGGCTGTTCATCTCCTGTTGGAATGGGAAAACTAAAATGAGCATATTATGCACCAGAGTGCACCAAGAAAAATGCTGATGAAAAAATAAAGTTCCAGGTGTGCAGAGAGGAGCCTGGAAAATAGCAAGATATAGCAGCCATGCAAAGGTGGACCAAAATTCGGGTCTGTCAGCTCTGAAAAAAAGGCAGCCCTTGAGCAGCTGCAAGACCCAGCCAGCCCTGGCGTGCTGGTGCCCCCTCCTGCTGTGTGATGGGTGTTTTCTGACAATAGAGCAGCAGATCTCTTTGCAGGTCACAAAATAGCAGAGAAACTACAGTTCTACATGAAAATACAGATTTATTTTTTTTCCAGATACCTCGACAACTATACTGGTACAACAGAATAATTTTACTGCAGCCAAATCACACTTTTTATTTTAACATGTTTTCTTTCTGTAGATGTTGCTTATTTGTTTTTTTCCAAGTCAAAATTTCTGGAGATGTTAATTTTCTTCCCTCCCACAAAGTCACGCTGAAGCAGAGCAGTACTGTGTTTGTGTGAGAGGAGGATGTGTGCATGACAGAGAGAAGAAAAACAGAGCAGGGGAAAAAGAGAAGAACAGAAAGCTGAGATGAGAACCAAATCAAATCTGGGGAGAAACACAATTTTCCAATGATATCATCACTATTTATAACAAATTGAAAGCAGGCTGCATCCCTGAGCCGAAAGCAGCGCTTGTCCATAGCGTAGAAGAGAGGAAAGATAAAAAGGAATGAAGAGCTGGGAAGGAAAGAAAGCAAAAGGAGAAAACAGATCAGATTTTGGAAAGACTGTGGTTAACCAGGCCAGGCAGCTGGGTAAACCCAGGGTTGGCTGAGGGGCCCTTACAGCAACAAGAGTGGGTTTGGGCTCACAGACTCTGCAGGAGAATGGCCCACTTGCTGCTACCTCCATGCCCAGCATAACACCTCCCACTCCCATTAGTACCCCAATACTGGGTCTCCTGACATGCTGCTTGTTACCTGCAGTAGCCAGCACTGCCACTTGCTTCTCTTTCTTATTTTCTCTTCTTATACATGAAGCTGAAAAGTAAGGAAAGAGACTGTGAAACAGTTTTCCCTGTTGTGACACCAAACAACTGTCTGTTGAGCTCATGGCTCTTGTTCACTGTAGCTCAGAAATTGATAGACATCAGCACTGCAAAGCAGGCCACCAAGAATTCATTCATTGTAGGCTTAAAAATAATGATTTCCTAAACGACTTGCCAGATTCTTCAGCTGCCAGCTAAGGACAGAAAACAGATTAAATGCTTGAGCTTTCCCCTTGAGAATCAAAAGAAAAATATAGTAGTAAACTTTTCTAAAGATCTTCACTAGGCTTGTACACAACAGCCACTGCAAGGTACACAGTAAAATAAGGTCAAATTTAAACAAATCTTCCCAGACTGTGTGTGTGTTTGTTATTCAGAGCAGTCACGAAATTGAACACTCTTCTCAAAAGCTGAGTTGCAGGAGGAATGAGTTGGAGGCTGGGCTCAGGAGATTGGACTTGCTTTCTGGAATTCACTTGGTGACAAACTGATGTGCAGAGCAGTGATTTAGATATCACAGTACAAAGTGAAGACAGGTGTTTGGAGTTTAGGTTTCTTCTCCCACCAGTGGAGAGCTGAATGCCTTCAAAGAGGAATCTAGAAGACTATTCAAATGAGCCAGTGCTAGCAGATACTGAAATTTTGTCTTTGTAAAGCTTCAAACTCTCAGTCCACCCGAGCTCCCCTCTCTCTCTTTGTATATATATATATGTATGTATAAGAAAAATACCCAGTAGACAATCCATGGTCCAGGGCCTGTAAGTTGTGAGTCCTCAGTGTTAATCAACTGTATTACAAACTCTCTTTAGTAAGAGCTAAATTTCAACTGACAATCTATATGGTAAGAGCTCTTCTAATCCTTCTCTCTTTACTTAGAAACTTTTCTGATCCCAGGTTCTGGGCATGGGATTCAAGAATAGACATCATCTGGTCTGCCCTGCTACGTGGCACCAGCCCTGGAGCTCCAGCCCAACAGCCTTGCCTCCACAGGGTAAGAGAACCAAGCCTGTCACAAGTGTGAAAATGGGACTATGGGAGGAGGTGAGAAAGAGGCACCTGGGTTATTCCTTGTGGAGCACCAAACCATCATCCTTACCTGTGCTGAAAACCAGAAAGAGACATAGAAATCCCAGGCTCATCTTCACTGCCACATGCCAGCAGAACCACTGCATTATGGATACTGACTTCCAGCAGGTTTGGCTGGTCTAGGAGAGAGAAATGCTCTTTTGGTGGTGTTAAAGTTTGTGGCATTGGGCAATTTTGTCCAGCCCTTGTCCCAGAATGATTTGGCCATGGGAGAAGTAGTAGACCTCTGTAATGCAGAAGAGGATTGATGGTGGAAATGGCAAAGAAACAGAAATCCTACCATCAGTATTTTCTGTGTGGTGTCATGAGTTCAGCATGTAATTCTTGATTTTTTGAGTCCTGCATAACTGTGGCTTTTCTGAGTACTTGGTAAGGTTGTCAACACAACCCTTTTTTCTGGTAGGGTGACCTGTGTCTAAGTGACACCTGACACATCAGGTGCCTAAACTCCTTCTCTTAAGATAAAATTTGCTTCCCTACCAAGCTGCTTGGGAAGGATTAATAGTGTTCTGTCTTTCAGACTGTGAGCTGCTTTCCAGATTTCAAAGATTTAATTAGAGATGGTTAGGGGAAAAAAAAGAAAAAAGGGGGGAAAAAAAGGTTTCTTTTCATGTTTCTCCTGTTTTTGTACTAGAACATGCCAAATAACTCTGTAATTGTCAGAAAATGAGTGACCTAGTGAAAATTAGCAAAAAAAAAAAAAAAAAAAGGCATTTTTTTCAATATCCTCTTGGAGGAGTTAATCTTGCAAGTATGCAGCAAATCATTACTTTAAAGAGCATACTGTTTGATTAGCAAAGTATCATTTTCATATCTAAAACATTTTTCATATTGAACTCAGTAGAAAATTAAAGCATCCTGAAAATGTTAATTTGTACTTAGTGGCACTGAAGAGACTCTTCCTCGGGATGATGAAACAATACCAAATATTTCTGTGTTTGAAATATCTATATTTCTATATCTATATTTGCTTATCTGATGAATTGAAAGAGTGTAAGTGCCAGCTCTGCTAATTCAAGCTAAGCTCTGAGAGCTTTTAGGCAGTTCATGCAATCTATTTAGCCCATCTGTCTAATCCTTTTTACTCAATCCCAAGGCTGGAGTCATCCACAGTTTCTGCACAGCATGTGCAGAAGCACAGGACAGAGGCAGAGAGAAGACATTGACCAAATCTCAGTCTCCAGACTTCATACTCCATCACCTTTATTATGCATGGACAAAGTCCAGTGTTCCATGGACCTGACCAGCACCAAAAATCCTAAACTCTGCTCTTCTTGTAACAATATTTGGGATCTGACAAACTACTAGACTATAGATCATGATTGTATTGCTGTCCTGAAAATTATAAGGCCTGACATCCTGGCAAGGCCAGCTCCACTTCCACACTCTGATGTTATGAATCTTGCTAGGACTTACAACAGCTTGTTTTCATGGATCTGTGGGCTCTGTAGTTAGGGGAGACTTGTATGTTAGCTCAAGCCTGCTCACATGCTGATGTGATGGAAGCAGTGGTGATATAATCTGCACAGAGAAAGGTATAAAATCAAACCATGTCTGTGGATTCTGCTCAAGTTATATATTTTTGTAGCCTTTGGTTTGGTTGAAAGAAACAGAGAGGAGGAAGTGATACTCCTTAGTGGAGCCAAGTCTGAGGAACTGGTACGTTTCAAAAGTGCAGGGACGTGGCTGCTGGGGAGAGCAGGCTTTGGGAGATGGAACGCTGCGTGATCGTGTAAAGGGAGGATTGTCACTACATGTGTTTTGGAGCAGGTGGTCTAGAGCAGCAGGTGTGTCTGGCAAATCAAGTGTTCTGTTGAAAGAGAACTATCAGGTTGCGTCTGAGGTCAGAAATGGGGTGATTTGTTGTTTTTTCAATAAAACATTACAAATTTGGATTGTACTGTGAGAAGTGAGTGTCTCATCTTTGCAAAATTTGCATTAGGATGAGTCATGCTTCATGATGATGAGTCTGTGTTTATGGACCGTAGACCCTCTGAGCACGATCCTCATGACCTGATCCCTGCACACAGGTGTGACCAGGGTTACACAGGTACTGTCCCAGTGCACACCAACCCAAGAGACATCAGCAGGAAACACGGCCAACAGAAGTGCTGCCACTGTATCGTCCCTGCGGTGTAAGTCTTTGCAGCCGGAAGGTCTCTGTAGCCCTAACTGGTGAAGAACCCAAACCTCTGCCCTTCACAAGGATTTTGTCTGCATGGCAAGGAAGTGGGAGAAGAGGGCATGCCCTGCCATATTTTTAGTCTGCCTCTACAGATAGATGGCCAATGCTCATCCAAACTGAGGAAACTTTCCAGGACCTGCTTTGAGGAACATGGTCTCTCCTGAGTTACCAGTGAATTGCATTTGGACTAACACTGAAATCCTTGGTAAAACCATTTCACAGATTGATGTGCAGATACATTACAAAGGTTTGTAAGTGAAAAAACAGATAGTAGAAAATTTCCTATCAAAGATCTAACTTACTACTGATTTATTTAAACTGGACCAGAGTTGTTAATTGTGGCAGGACAGGGAAAAATCATCTGACTGAGGATTTGGTGCAGAAGGCAAGAGCAGAATCTAGAGAGAGAACATTTCTAAGATAGAGAAGAGGTAAGAGGATTGACACATGAAGGGACCGCCTTACAAAGCACTTTAGGAGGGAGAGGGAAGAAAATAAGCAGTAAAAGTGCAAAAAAATAGAGTGAGATACAAAGTTGTGCTTGGAATGATCCCCTGTATATTGGGAGATGCTTCTTTCCTCATCTGATTTGTGAGCTCCCTGCTGTCCTCCCTAGCAGCTGAGATGCTTCTCTGTGCTAACATACTACAGACTCAACCTAGCAAAACATCTAACCCTTGTGACAATAGCCAAACATAATGTGGTAGGATGGATCATGGTAAGACAAATCCTGTTCTACTAGCAAAGAAATATTAAATATTGGTTGGTATAAAATGATGAAAAATCCTCTATTCATGAGAGTGCTTGTTTTACCTTAATGCCAGATTTAGTACTGGAGTGTCCCCAGTCAGATGCTCACAAAGAAATTGCAGATAAGTCCTAATACTATGGATATCACTCTACAAAGGACTACCCTTGCTCCTCAGTTGTAGACTGATTCAAGTGTGAAGCATTAGCTTTTAACTGTTTCCCAATGATCTTTTTCCAGCATTAACTTTCTGAAATTTATGCTATCCAAATTTCAGAGCCATGTGTGACAATTATACCTCTCAGGAATGTGAATATTAGCAATATTAACTCTCACAATACACAGCACATTTGTGTAATTCTCGTTATTTGATATCTATTTTTTATTTATCAGGAACAAGTCCTTATTACTTTGTAACTGTATCTTTCTTGAAATGACACTACTGTGATGACTGAAATTCATGTCCAGGGTGCAAATATGAAACCCTCTTTGTCCTCCAGCTCACTATTACAATTTCCATTTCAAACTATTCCGAGATTCACAGGCACTGAATGCACAGGTGCCACACAGCTGTGAGCAGGCAGACAAATCCCATAAACTGACTCAGAGAATGTTTTCTTCCCAATCATTTGCCTGATACAGGCTGAAGATCAAGCCTTTTGTTAGATATTCTCCTTTGCCTCTACTGGATATGATAATCCTCCTCTGTTTGTTTTAAGCTGAATGATATTAGTAGGATTCATTTTACTTAGAACTGTTGATCCAGAGTTCCCTGAACTGCTGAAGTGGAGATTTTAATCCTGTTCAGGTTACCTTTATACATTCATGAAGACCACTTTTTAAATACTCCTCTGTTACTCTGGGTTAACAGCAATCTGAAACCAATGTATTTATTAGCTATGCTTCAGTAGAACTCATTTTAATGTGGCAGGTAACCATAAAGTTTGAATTGCTTTAATTTTTCCTGTACAAACAAAGTGCAACCGGATATCAAGTAGTTTCTTCATGTCTTCATGCTTAATAAAGCAGAACAGAAATTAAAAGAACACAGAAATAAAAAAGGAAAGAGCTTGAGAATGAATTTCCTTACCTTCATTCAGTTCCAGCATCTAAAGTTCATCTCTCATTTTAAGCACACCATCATGCACCAGTCTAAAGAAATATTTCAAGTTAATGTGAAAATATGTCCGTGTTACAACTGCATTCTTCATTACATTTGCAACTACTTTTTGTTCAGATTTATTTGTTTGAGATGTAATAAAATGCAATAAATATACATTTAACAAAAATATATTTCATTTGCTACATTTCCACTGAGCATTAATAGCACAGCTGAAATGGTTTCCTCCAAGTACATGCGAAACCACCGAAGTCAGGAATAGTTAATATCAACTTACCTGACTTCTCTTGACAAAGATTATAAACTTGAGAGCCTATATAAAAGTGGAGGTTATTGCCAGATCTTAATAAACACTTGGTGAAAAACTTTGAGTAGACAGGCTTGACAATCTTTCCTTAAAATCCTGTGAAAATTGTTATCTTAATCCCTGAAGGACTAACTAGAGGTAACACAATCATAAGCACACAAAGTGCCTGTTGAATCCCGTATGGAAAGGCTCTGTGGCAGGTCAGGTGGGGATTGGAAGCTCCTTTTGGCAGCAGAATTGAACTGTGGAGGATTTTTTTCCCTTTTAAAGGAACAGCTCATCTTACTGCAATTAGACCAATGCCACATTCGATGGGGAGAGGCAGGTAAGGGGTATGCCCCTTGGTAAATCTTTAACTTTTCTTCAATTCAAACAAGGGACATTGTCAAGAAGACAGAGATGAAATCTGAAGTGTATCTTCATGTGTAACTTGGAAAGTTATAAAATGACAGTTAAAACAGAAAATTGCCTGGCATCACAGTTAAGTGGTGAGGAAGGGAAAGGGACATTTGGGCACAGCAATGACATACAGCAATTTTAGTGGTTCTGAGTGGTGTTTAGTAGTATCCAAGAGATGACCACCATTAGAAACATTGGGTGAAATTTTGTTCCCAGTTACTCCAGTGGATTGGAAGTGATTCCTCTGAAATCAGTGAGTTTAGATGCAAGGCTGTTAAACGTTGATCATCCATTCCATAAATTTATCACAAGCCAGCAAACATTTCGACTTGTGAAATAATTCAAAATCACGCAGCAATTAATAACAGGAAAGCTACGTGGATTCACGGCCAATTTGTGAAATAAAACGTGCTTTAGCAGTCATGTTCTGTGTGTGGTTGATCTCTGTCTGTGTCTGTCCGACAATCCTGCCTTTTCCAAGAATTTCAGAAGCTGGAAGGCAACTGCAGCCACAATTAACAGAGCTATAGCTAGTAAATAAGATGTTTACACACATCTGTGCACATGCATGCTCTATCTTACCATTGTTTTCTTTCACTCTCCCTTTTCTCAAAAAATCCCATTATGCAGTGGGATGTCTCTGCATCTAAAAGTTATTTAATTCTATATGGAAGTTACTGGTGTGATAAGAGCAAAATTTTCATGACTCATGACTAAATGCTGCAGTTTGAGGAATATGGAGACACCTTTTCTTTGACAAGACTTACTTTTACTGACTTAATTACCAGCTGCTCAATATCACATCAAGAAGGCTGGGATGAAAGTCCTCTCTGTAACAGCTGACAAAACCAGGTATAGCCAGGAAAATGTGTGCACTGGGATCAGTTCCAGCCGTTTGATGTTTGGCTGTGAGGATAATTAGACTTTCAGCAGGTTTTGCCTCATGCTGCGTTTTACCCTGGGACTCTGTAATTTTAACTTTCCTCAGCTGCCGAGCAATGCTCAGGTGACCAGGGAGGGGGCTATTGTTCAGCCCCAACTTTGACTCTTGGGGACAATGCCATGTTCTCACTCAGAGCATCCCTCTGAACAAGTAGCTTTCTCAGGAGTATAGTCTTTACATGCCTCCTTTTTCCAGCATCCCTTTGTGAGGCAGCACTGTGTCCATAACAAGCATCCCAAAATCCAGAACAGGAAAAGAAGACATTTTTAGTGTCCCATAGATACACAGTATAGGCACATCATTCATATAAATTACTGAGCAAATTCATTAATTTGCTGAAGGTTACACAGGGTATGTCTCTGCTAATGCAATTTAAATAAGCACATATTCAAGGAAATGCCTGTGATTTACCCATAAGAGAGAGGACAAAGTGGAGTGGAGTAAAGAGGGGAAAAAAACCAAGTCAGAATATTGGTGCTTTATCTCTCTGTGGGCTGAGAGCATGGTGGGACAGCAACACTCCTTCTGGCTATCTTTTAAATCCTTGGATGTGTTTAAAACCACGTTTCCACGTAGCAATTGCAATATGTGTAAGCAACTGCAAGGGATCCAGACATACGTTCCTGTGGCCTAAGCCAGTGTCACCAACCAGAATTCCCTCCCACTCACTCTGTCCTGCTCTGCCAATGTCCTCAGGTACAAACACCCTCTGTCCTGCCTGGGTTATGAACCATCTGTGCCCTAAAAAGGAGCCGTGGCACATGGAGTGCTGTGGTACCTGAAGCATCTTGCAAACTTGTCTTACATACCTAACAGTAAAATATACACCCAGCTGTGCCTCTCTCTCATCAGGTGCTGATGTGCAATAGAGAATGAAACATTGTTTTTACATAAAGAACAAAGAAGCAAACCTAACCCAAGCTCACTCCAGAGGACTGAAATTCTATTTTCAGTTGCACTTCATTATACCCTGGCAAATGTTTCCATGAAAGCACCTTTGAGAAATTGTTTAATAAACTTTGTTTAGAAAAGTTCCAATTGTGTACATTTCATTTGTTCTGAAAAAGCCTGATTGCAGTTCAACAATTTTTGGTTAGTCCTCTGCTGCTACAATTTTACAGGATATTTAGTTTATTTTATTAAGAAATATACTAACTCTGTAAATTTTATTTTCATCTGAATTTAATTTCAGATGTTAGCAACATTCTTCTATTTTATTAATTTTTGCAAAAGTTCTATTAAGGACAATACTATAAAAGTAATAATGTTTCTTTGTGGGTTTTTTTTGTTTTATTTTTTCTTGAGAATAATAACATTTCACCTTTTAAAAGGAAAATTATATATAGCACAACAGAATTGTTATGGTTGGAAAGACCTCTGAGATCATCAAGCACTACTAAGTCACCACTGAACCATGTCCCCAAGTGCCACATCTACGTATTTTTTAAATGCCTCTAGAGACGGTGACTCCTTCAGTTCCCTGGGAAGTCTGTTCCAGTGCTTGACAACCTCTTCACTGGAGAAATTGCTCCTAATATCAAATCTAAACCCTCCCTGGTGCAACTTGAGGCTGTTTCCTCTTGTCCAGCCACTTGTTGCATGGGAGAAAAAGCCGCCCCCCACCTGGCTACAACCTCTTTTCAGGGAGTTGTAGAGAGTGAGAAGGTCCCTCCCCAGCCTCCTTTTCTCCAGACTAAACACCCCCACCTCCCTCAGTTGCTCCTCATAGACTGACTCTCCAGACCCTTCCCCAGCTCTGTTATCCTGCTCTGGACACACTCCAGCCCCTCAATGTCTTTCTTGTGAAGGGCCCAGACCTGAACCCTCACCAGTGCCAAGTACAGGGGAAGAACCACTTTACTGCTGCCCACACTGCTGCTGACAAAGCCCAGGATGTCATTAGTCCTCCTGCCCGCCTGGGCACATGCTGGCTCACCTTCAGCCACTGCTGACCTGCAGCCCCAGGGCCCTTTCCTCCAGGTGGCTTTCCAGCAATTCTTTCCCAAGAGCCCGTGGCACTCCACAGGTTTTTGTAGTCGAAGTACAGGATCCAGCACTGTGCTTTGGTGAACCTCAAATATATAGTTATTCATATAAACAAGTATTTATTCCCATTCATAGACCACCTTTCCCATTTCAGAAAATGTCTTTAGAATTGCAAATAATTCCTGCCCTTTATAACATTTTTTCTTTCATTTTTCTTATCAACATTTTGCCATGATTGGTACTAACACCACAAAACTTCCTGAAAAGAATGAGCATTAAACTTTATGAGCATTCACTTCTGCTGTTTTCAGTAAGAATGTTTTGTATTTATTTATGTCAAGTAGGAAACATTTTCTTTTGAAGTGTCTGAAATTCTAAAAGTTTTATGAATTCAAGCACATTCTTGGAGAGAACAAGGAGAGAAAGTGGGGGGGAAAGGAGGTATGGAAATTGTGAAAAAATGTAGTGACAAGAGATATGAAGTCCCAGTGGTTTTCCTTGTTATCTGTGTGTTAGATACATCACATGAGATTTTTACAGGCCCACACAATAGTATGTACTGCTCCCTTGGGGCTTCCAAAGGTGTTAGTTCATGATAAAGCACTCTGAATTTGTACATTTAGGCTTTGGCTAGACACAGAGAATGTGCACCAGGCCAGAAATTAATTAGGAAAATATTTAATGACCTACCCAGTGCTTTTATTTCTGATAGGATTTGTGTCAGACATGTAACTGATCCCATCAAGTCTGCCAAAACATTCATAGCACATACTACATTTTTTTCATGATTCCTGGTCTATATCCTGCTAACCATCTACATCTGACACAAAAAAGCAGGAGAAAAGCTGTGGTGTTGTCCCAAGCCTACTGGGCTACCAGCCAATCATATTAGAGGGAAATCTGTTTGAAGAAAGACTAGCTGAAAGTCCTGCTTCTCTGTGCCGTGTGACTTGGCTTTCCTGATGCCATCCCTTCTCTGTGATCCCACAGGATGCTTTATCTTAATCAAGTGACGATTTTACTCTGGCAAGTCTTAAAAATCAACGCATCTTGAGAAGAAAGATACACTGAGAAACTTCCACTCCTGACACTGTTGCTCGAGCTATACTGGGCACACCAATATTTACACTTTCTAAACTGTAAAGTCTGAGTTTTATTCTGCTTAGGCAGGGGACAATTGTATATGACCTCAGAGGTCCCATATAGACATAAGCAGAGCCTGCAGGAGGGAAAAACTCCCTGGATATAAGCAGGGGTTTGCTGATCATAGGTATCACATCTTGTTACCATTTTAGAATCCATTTCTTAGAAGATCAGCCCCGGTGCCTTACTGAAATCCAGTGATTTGTTGGGCTTCTGTATTTGGGTCACAGCCAAGAGGAAAGGTTAATAAATGTCAGTGCAGATGAATAAAAGCTGAATGGCTCACCTATTGGGCCTATGAAACAATCATTTAAATGTCATTGTTGTGGCTGCTGAGCAGCTGCTCTTCAGTTCAAGATGGGACGTTCACTGCTAAGTCAGTAAAGATGATGTGGGGTAATGTTTTCTATGAAGAGAAGACATTTGTGTTTTCCTTGAAAAAAATGTAGGGAATAAAGAAAATGCTAGTGTCATCTACAGTCTTTAGAGCTGCGTGGAAAATTGAACCCAAGAGAATCGGAAGTCCGGGCTCTGGTGCATCAACTTAAAAAATCCCAAACAGTTATCTTTGTAAAATATTATAGAACTTGGTTATAAGAGCCTGGCACTCATCTTATTTCTTATTTATTCATTACTTTTATTTAGATAGATTAATTGAACACAAACAAAATCAAAAGCATCACAACTTAACACTGAGGTATTAAAAGATTTTTTAATTATCCACACCCAACAGTGATACTGTAAGTGGGATAAGACACAGAATAAATGCTGAATAATTTTTTACCTACTACAAAAAAATAAATTTTTTCTAGGTTGTCTTCCAATTGTTGAGCAGAGCTGGTTCTTTGGTGACAGCCATGAAGCTCAAGCCACAGGAGTGCCTTAAAATTACTTCACTGGGTCCAGCTATATTCCTGGGAAGAGATGATGTTTCACGTATTTCTCTTCCACATAGAAATGCAATAACAGAACCAGAGGCAGAATTCAAGCAGATTCTCTGCAGAGGATATTTTGTTCACTCATGTGCCATTACAGTGTTCTCTATATATTTTGTTTGCAATTTCATACTATTTTAGCTCATTTATGTCTCTCATTGAATGTATTTTTCCCCAGTTTTCATCCCCCCCGCTCAAAGCCATATAAGTTATATGGTCACTAAATCAAAAGAAGGCACAAATAATGGGATTTATTGTATATTATATTACAACAGCACTAGCTATGTAAGCCAGATAAAGCCTACTTGTATCTCTGACTTCAGTCCTGAAGTCAAAAGAATGTTTGCCAGTGTCTCTGATGAGGGTAAATTTGACTATGTTTTTTTGAATATACATTATGATATTGAGATTTAAATGAAAAAATTCATCTACATTGTAATTGAAATTTCTATTTATTAATAAGTGGTGCAGTTTTTAAAGACAGAACATAAAAAAATCAGTTAAGAAGTATTGTTTGCATAATATATTGAAATAAACATATTAAAGTTGTTCAAATATTGGACAGTGCCAGAATAGAAATTACACATACAGTTTAAAAATTACAATAAATAATATTATAAAGAGCACTAAAGGCCACTTGTATAAAAGTTGTGTTCCCTTGTCAGCCAGAATCTGAAAAGCATCTTTGTAGCATGGAGAAAATTTCAGTGAGCAAGGCACAAATACTAGGAATAATAAGATGCCATAACTAGAAAACAAAATGCAGTTGGCTATGTAACCTTCAGTCTCAGCGTGTTCTCAACGATGGAAATAGGATCCCACCTTCAGTATTTTGTTTCACTTAACTTCAGAAGGAAGCTATTCAAAGCTGAATTGGGAAGAATCAAATCTTACAGCCTAAATAATCAGAAGCAAAGGTGATTTCCAGGATCTTCATTCCCACTGTGCCCAGCTAAGCACTTTAAAATAATCTATTTTAACTCTGCACCTCTGAAAATAGCCTTTCAAAGTGAACACCCACATTCTCCTGAAAAAGAGATATCCCACCAAATTCCTGAGGTGCTGTAGAAAATTTATGTTTGCCGCTCTTAGGCACCTAAACCTGAGGTTTAGGTGGGGGCTGTGGGGTGCAAGGAATCAAGATCCAGCTCTTTCTCACATGACCTGCAGCAAAGCAGGATGAATTTAGTTCTTACCTAGAGTGGATGTGACACCTCTGCAGCAACTGGGCTCCCAGCAAGGCTGAATTTGCTCCTTACTCTGCATTTTCCAATTGCTTTAGGCTGTGATCTTGCAAACTGGTTGGACCTCAGTGCTCACCTGAAGGCCACAAGGCGGTGGCCCCGCTACACACAGGTTCAGGTGGGGCTCAGGTTGTGGCGCTCCCAGGCCACAACTTGAAGCAAAAAAATGTTAAACTGTTTCCACTCTGAACCATAACAATGCAGCAAAGTTACAGGTAAAAACAGAGCAAATGTAGCCAAAATCAGTTTAGGGACCTTTTAATCAATCTTGCCATTTGTTGAATCCCCTTTTATTTTGACAGGAGCCAGACTGATTAATTCAGTGCAGGGAAAAGCCAAGGTAAAGACAACAGCCATTACCTGACTACAATTTTTTTTTAAGTACTCCTTAAATAGAGTATAAACCACATTTTCTATACCTGCATAATTCAACTAAACATTCACTTCTGCCTTAATCAAGTATTTCCAGTTTGAATCTGAAGAGAAGAATCTTAATTGATAACAATGCTGCAAAGAAAGGCACACAATGTAAACACAGAGTCACCTTTTTGAAAACTTCTAAATGTGTGGCATTCCCTAGAGATTGAAAATCAGTTTAAAATTCCTAGAAAAATGTTTCCAGATCAGTGCTGTCTTTCACACGAAAATTCATAAATAAAGGCAGATTAGGACTCGCTCCTGTTTCCAGTGTATCAGACTAAGAAGATTTCTAGCTGGCTTCAAGGAGAACAGAGAAAAGCTCCATACTTTCTGATTATGAAAGTATCTCATGGACTGAAATTAATTAAGAGTCATCAAAGAGTGGATTCCAGTGGTTAATTCTCTTTTATGTTAACTATATCTAAACAAAGTGTTAGTGTCAGTTGAGGTGCTAGAAAGATCTGACCCGAAGAACACTGATAGCTGAAACATCACACAGAAACAAAAGGTATAAATCTAATTCATTCCTATTGTGAAGACTTCTATTGACCCAGATACCTCTCCCAAATGAAACTGTGAATTCCCTGTATATGGAAACAGGTCCTGACCTCCTAAATAGTACTGGGGTCATACACAGTTTATTTTGATTTGTCCAGGCACATAAAGTGCAGTTCCAAGGTGGATGCACTTCTTGGTCTCAAACTGCTGTCTGATGAAGTTTGAGTGCACATCCCAGATCAGGGATAGTCTCCAGATCTCACCTTACTGGTGACACCTTGACAAGTATCTATTGTCAGTGCAGACAGAAGAACTGATGCACGCCATGATGTAGAGGGCAGAGAGCTGCTAAGCACATCACCCTTCTGAACAGAGCAGTGACTGGTTTCAGTGTGAAGTATGTAGGAAAAAATAAATATTAAAATAAGTTGATCAAATCTTCCTTGTCCCATTTCTCGGATCTCCTCCAAAGGATCCACAGACACCCACTGCAGAGGGCCTTGTTGAGTTTATCACCAGTGCTTTTCAAGAAGAGGCAGACCTTATCTGGCCAGATGACATGTCATCAAATATTTTGTGATGTGGCTACAAATACCTGGCCTGATGCCTTTAAGCTGCATATAGCAAATTGATGATTACAGACCACAAAAAACATTAACTTAAAGGCAGATCGCCTGCTCAGTGTACACAGTGCAGGGCAGCCCAAATTCTGTTTTCTTTGGGGCTGCAACCTGTGTGCAGGTGAACACTCATCCAAGTCCCTGCTCTTGCTTGCATTTTCTTTTGAAAAGAACATACCTTTAAAATGAGGCTATTTATGGATTCTCAGTCAGATTTAATACTGAGAAAAGATTCCTTTTATATCACCTGGCATAGGAGAGACTAGAAACCTGAAATGAAGAATTTAGGTGGGAATTGGGCAGTGAACTGCGTGGCACAGCCACTCTCAGCCGCAAACAAATTTCTCAGATTGCACCTGCTTTTTGGGAGCCTTGATTTTTGATCGCTCAGATCTAAAAAGCATCAAAAAGGATCAAACTCAGATGAAATTAGCAGGAATGATATATAAGGCCCTTGATATATAAGAAAAGTGAAGCAGGCTTGTCTGGCATATACTCAAATCAACTTCAGAAGTGTAGCAATAATAAAATAATTTTTCATTCTTTTTCATTCTCTTGTCATATAAAGGTTAAATCTCGTGAGTTGCTACTGACATGTATTGCATGATATTTCCAAGAATCATCAATGACCAAAGAATTCTTCTCAGTATACCAAATTATAATGAATTACATTTTGATCAGTTAGTTTTATTCTCTGCAAATTTAGCCACAAAACTGCATCAAGGTCAATGGCTATTTTGTCAATTATCTGATTACCAAAATTGTGTCTCCTGTTCTCATAGTTATTTGCCTCATGGAGAACAGCTTCATGGACTCAACTCAGTCTTCAAAGGCTGCAACTGGTCTGCATTATTTACCCCAGTAACAACAGCAATTTGTTCTCCCTGAAGATCTAACCCAGCAGGATGCATCATGATTTAACTGAAGAAGCAGCTGTAGTAAGAAGATCCTAATCCCTTAGATGTCTCTTCTAATAGAGAATAAACAATGAAGATGAAGGCAATGCCTTCATCTGGAAAAGAACAGAAGCTCCTTGGATGGAATGACTGTTCTGAGATGTCAACAATACTGAGGAATTAAACATGAAGTTTACCGTGGTGGAAAAAACCCAAACAAAACCCAAGAAAATATTTTCCACTGAAGCTCACCCTATCCAGGTCTGTGCAATACCCAGTAAGTACTGGGAAGCCCAGAAACGTGTTCTTGTGCTCTGACTGGATGTGCCAAGGATGCTCAGTTATGCAGCTGCAGTATAATGCCAGCAGTCACTACAGAAAGACCACTTTCTAACATCTCACATGGGCCAAATCCTTGTGTCTTTCTTGGTCAGTGCTGAAGCCATGGTGGGCAAGCCATTGTGTGTAGTGACAGGGGTCATTCTTGAAAGCAGGTGGGCATAAGCCGTGGCAGAGAGGCTGCACCTTGGATCAGTGTGGTAGAGGTGAGGGTTTTTCCACTGTGTTCTTTGATCATTTGATGTCTAAGTAAGTCACCCTCTGCTTCCTCTGAAGCTGGTACAAATTTGGTCATTGTGGATAATTGAATTAAAAGTGAGATTAATCTCATTCTAAAGCTGAGTTGTGCCTTCATTCTTCTACCCTAGGCTCACCCACTGTGTACTGTTTAATTTTCCACCAGCTGTAAAGAGTGTGCAGCCATCAAACTGAAATCAAATGGATGCTGTTTCATGGACACCTCGATTGATACCAAGTAAGATCTGCATCAGGTATTCAGATAGGCTAGTTTCTCTAGTTTTATAGGTACTACAATCTCACTGGTGAGATCTTTGATTCATTTCTACCCTGTAAGTTATTTTCCTGGTCTCCACCGACACATTATTCAATTTCCATGAAAAAAATACTTGCCTGAAGCCTAGGGAGCATAGTTACCCCTCTGTTGCTCAGGGACAGGTAGCAAAAATAGTGTTCATTTATTCATACATTGATCTTATATATGACACACATTCATAGATTGGGAGCAGTCCATTTCCAAAAGAAACAGGAAACAGAGAGAAACAGATCCTGGCAGCTTCCCACACTGAGGATGGAATAATGATATTCTGCACATCCAAGGAGCTCAAAGCATTTAACAAATATTAGTGACTTGAGCGTTACAACCTGCTTGTATGTATGGAAGTATAACTCCCAATTAACAGATAGGGAAACCGAGGCAGAGTTACATTATGCATCTTACTTAGCAGCATGTAAGTCAATAAAAGAGTGGAGCATATAAACCTGGACTCCCTTACACTGAACAACCTTGTTTTTGGAACAGAAAAAAACTTGGCCCCATAAACACCAAATCGAATTAGCAAAAGATTTTCTATAAAATAGCATTGTAGTCACACTTCAAGCAATTTTATAAACACTAATCAAGACTTTTAAAGTAGTTTGAGGGATTCATATTTACATTTCATAATAAATAAATATCTATGATAAATCCCAGCAGAGGGCTTTGATGATTTAAAATTCTATCCTTAATTTCATTGTATTTCAGGTATAAGTATATAAGAAATCACATGAGAAACACTTAGTTCACAAACCCATTTCAATAAGGTCATACAGCTTTTTCCCTGCTTTTGATATCAGAAATTCTTTGCTAGGTTGGTTAGAGATTGATTGATTTATATTGAAAAATGATTCATACATTATGTTTCCACAAAGGGATATTACTCCTGAAAACGTTTTTACTTTGCTGCTCTGTTTACAAAATGTAGCAAGGACCACTGTATCTTGCTTGTTATTAATTCATCATTGTTGTATTGAAGAGTATCGGATAGATATGTATCATAGAAGAAATCAGCTGTACCATTTATATAGGGTAAAGTCATGCAAACCATGCTCAAAACTAAGCTCCTTAGTTTTGGTAGCATGAAAAAAACTGCATTATTAAATTGTATGAAATGGTGCAGAATGACTACCACTAATATAACATGCATCTTATGCAGCCATTGGTGTTTTGAACTAGTAAGCTTTGGGTGTAGAGTAAGTGAGATATACAAAGTATGCTTACATTACATGGAGAAGTCAACCAGTGACTGCCCGCACACGCACTTTTAAACTGGCTTGTTTGAAGGGGTCCATATTGAATCTGAAATCCCATCTCCTGTAGAAGACAAAGGCATGGAGCCACTCGGTGTAAAAGGGTCTGTGTCTGTGTCTGTCTCCCCCTCTGCTAGGTAGCGTTTCTCTCTCATCCATGCTGATCCCCCGTTGGGGCCAAACGGGAAGTCATCTCTCTCTTGGGAGATACTGAAGCCGCTTGGAGAGCGCTCAAGTTCCTCGTGGTTGACAGAGAGAAGGGACAGTGGAGTATCGCTGTCTCTCGTGAGGCTCCTCCTCTGCCTTGGAGACACCTTATCTGAGTAAGGGCTCTGTAGGTCTCCATGGGAGTGGTAGCTAACCTGGGAGTCCACTAATGTAAATATAGGCAAAACTGTTGGCCTTTCTGCATAAGAAGTTGAGGAAGGTGTGGCTTGCAGTTTGCCAGAGTTTTGCCCACCTATTGATAAAGGTTGTGAATGAGTCATATGACCTCGTGCTGAGAAACCGTACGGACTGACTTTGTTGACTGGGACCTGCTGGAAATTGTAAGGAGTTTCACGAGCACACTGCTCAGTGTATTTATATATTATTGTTTTTAATTCAGAATATTTGTTTTCTTCTCTCTTCTCCTTTGCAGGAGAAGCAGTTTCTCTCAATGGACTTATCTCAGCAACTTGTATTTGCAGCTGTTCCATATGATGCATATGCATATCAACAAGAAAATCCAGTTTCTTCCCCATGTCATTTACCTGAAAAATATCAATATATTGTCTCAAGTCAGTTGTTCAACAAAAGAGTCCATGCTTCCACACATGCACTGCCCCTAGCAATGATGTGCTGCCATCTTTATTGGTCATGAAAGTAATAGTCATGACTTTCCCTCACAAGCTGAGCTGCAGAGGCTGCCACCCTGTCCTCTAACTGCCTCAGAGTAAGATGCATCCCTATGAAATGAGCCAAAAAAATTTATTAGTGTAGCTGGATATTTAACTGCCCAGTATCCAACAGCAGTCTATAACATTATGATAAGGTCTTGATACCATCTGTTAAACAGCCATTACCAAAATACAACATATGGAATTGCCTTTGCATAGAGACCTATTCTCTAACTCTCAATAGTCCCACAACATCAGGGATACTTATCAGGACTCATTTCTCTTCTCTTTTGATAGGACCCAAAAGTACCTTTGGATGCAATCATTTTGAGTGCCAGACCCTGCAGAAGAAGGGGTTGCTGACAACAAAACCAGATGTGATGACTATGGAAGTTAAGAGAAAAGGGAAAAGAAAAAGTCCCACTTAAACATCATGGTTAGGATCTTCTGCCATATATAATGGTATTGATTCATTGATTCAAAATGCACACTTCCCAGGTAAGTAAATTCTTTCACGAAAATCTAACACCACAGTTTTGTGATAATTAGTACAAGATCTCTGTGAGTCCTGATCACCAACAGTGCAGTTCTGCCCAAGTCAGCCAAAGTCATGTAGAATTTTTGTCAGCTCTGTCATTTCATTACAGGCGCCTCAGCCTCCATCATAGTCATGAAATTGCATACCTGTCGTTCAACTTTAACAAATTTGCCCATCATACTTTGGTCTTCAGTGTCTGCTGTAGATGCTTTGGCTACATATGGATCATTTCTATAAAGAATAAATAACTTTATTAGTGTTAAATTTTTCTTTGCATCACAGTAAACAATTTATATTGGAAACATAATTAGCATCTTGATGATATATTCATATAGATCCTAGCAACGCACTTAGTTATTTCTCATAAAAACAGGAGCAAAAATTCTGTGATTCGAATTAATTGCTAAAAAATGTATTCCTGAATTTTTATTTAATTTTTTTTTCATTCAAGATTAAGATAAAAATTAAGAAAAAAAATAAAAGCAAAAAATAGTTCAAAATATATTTGAAATTAATCTCCAGCTTGTTGGAATAATTTCAGGTTTGTGAAAAATACTGAGATAGTGTAGTTAGTGGGTCTGCAGATGGCCATGTGTTTTTAAATCTAATTCTTTTTAATTAGTGTATTTAGAGACTGAATCTGGGTTTCAAGGATGAGTGTGGTCTTTTTCTCACTTTTATTAGACCAAATAGTAAGTGGCAGAGACTGGAAATGCTAAAAGGAGACAGTCTGGCTTGGGGATTTAAAGCAGATTCCAGAATAAGTTTTCATCTATGCAGTATCCTCCTGCCTGTCCATCATATGGACAAACTTCAGAAGGTAAGAAGATGATCTCTAACTAAAGAGCTTTGATTTATAACTTCATGGGATCTAGGATGCTCAAGATCAAGCCAAACCTTTATCCAATTGTTTCCTAACTAACCACAAAGGAAACTATGTCTTCCCATAGCCTATGTAAAAGTCTAGAAAAACAATTTCTAAGCACTTGCCCTTTAACATGAATTAGAACAAATATTCTCTAAAACTTTTAATAGGTCTAGTTCTTCTCTTTCTGACAAAACCCAAAATATAGCTTATATATAGGAATATATCTTAATAGAGCAGAAACTACAACTGAAACATGTCAGATATTCCATGTGGGGTTACGGGTGATATGGGCTCATTCAATCTGCTTTGTTTCCCAAATGATCATTTTCTCCTCCACATACTTAGGCCTCTGTCTTCACATTTACATGAGTTCAGATTTTTCCCTGGGTGGATAATTTATTTTCTGTAAGATTGTTTTTGTTCTGAGCAAGCACAACAGCTTTGGGGACAGATTGCTGATGGTCCTATGGGGTTCTTGATGGGTATTTATTGACAGATTGATAGTTGTAAACAACAGAAGAAATGCTATTTATTAATGAATTCTTGCTACCAGGAATGCAGCAATACCATAACATGCTACAACTTTCACACTCAGAAACCTGGTATTACAATTTATTTTGAGTATCTCTCACCAATCATTGGCTTAAAAGCAGCAGCATTAAAAATCTCTGTTTGCCATTTGATTGGGGCCATAATGAAACTTTTTTCACTTCAGGAAGGTTAACTAGTTTACTTTCAAAAGATTGGTGACTGTTATCAAGCTTTTAAGTGGGTTTACTAGTTGAATGCTAGAAATTCAGCACATCAGCAATCGAATGCTTGTAGTTCATT
The DNA here is from genome assembly GCA_013399895.1 of Serilophus lunatus. Taxonomy (NCBI): domain Eukaryota; kingdom Metazoa; phylum Chordata; class Aves; order Passeriformes; family Eurylaimidae; genus Serilophus; species Serilophus lunatus. The sequence goes on from VXBA01004285.1 coordinate 204,533, forward strand.
TAAAATCATATTTCTAAACTGTGGAGAAGATGGCCTGGCAAATAAGACACCATTGTTTAGTTTTGCATCATACATTGTGTTAAGGGAAGCTAGTGGTTTTCTGGATCAACATTTACCCATATGTACATCTTATAACAACATATCATCAGTATCATTACTATAAAGTGGATGAATAAAGGTCATGCTTATTGGTATGAATTGAGCTGTGCTAAATAGGAGGCATAAAAGAATTCACCTGGGAGACTGTTGTGAAGGGTAAGAGAAAGCTCCTCCCTTTTGGGATTTCTTATGCTTGGGAGTAGATGGAGGTCCAGGTGTAAAAATCATATCTACTCTGAAAAAAAGAGAAGTGCAACTGCATAAGTCCATCTCAAAATGCTAAGGCATGACAGAATATGCATCTTAAAGCAAAGATTCAAAAAGGAAGCATGCGTTGCTTTGGTAATGAGGGTCATGATGTGTTCATTCTGTTCTGGGTCCACAGTCAATACACTGAATTGCAATTACCTGCTAATTTGGTGGTAATTAATTCATGCTCTAACTCACAGTTTCCAAATTTTAATATTTGAAACACATGACTTCATTCCCTTCAAAGGAACCAAACAGCATGATTGTCAAAAAAATTCCTGTAGCAGCTGCTTTTAAGAATATCAGGACACCCACCAGGTTTTTTGTGCTGGAGAGAAAAAAATCACAATTTAGCAAAAGGTAGAATTCCTGACATTCCTAATAAACCAATGACATCCAATTCTGCGAGTCGTTGTATCCAATTCTCTGCAATATTTTTTTCTTTATTAATTATTCTTTTGGTTTGAAGAATGTAGCTTGAAATGAAGTTTGACAATGAATCCTGATTGACTTTTTATTTCGCACAAAACCAAAAGGACTGTTTGGAAGGCTCTAGCATATTTAATCACACTCTTTTACTGTCTCAAAATATTCTTTCATTTAGCTAATCCAGCTGCAAGTGAGACTCTGTTTATTCAGCCCACACACCCAACTGCAGGTACCAGGGAGCAGTAGTCCACAGAGCAGCTGTCAGTATGAGCAGACAATCCATGCAGGTACATTGCATGGCTTCACAGTGCCACGTGGAGTTTTGAAAGTGGAACTTAAAAAAGCTCAAGGGAAGCCTTGTAAAGCTAGCTAGATATTTGCCTGTAGTGGTTTAACCCGGGCTGAGTGCCAGGGGCCCACTACAGCCACCTTCTCACTCCCCCATGCCCAGCTATAGAGGAGAGAGAGAATATAACGAGAGGTTTCGCTATTCATGATAACAACTGCAGCAGATTCTTTCTTAATCACCGTCACAGGCAAAACAAGACTCTATGTGGGAATAATAATCAAATTTATTACTAACAAGATTAGAGCTAAGAGTGAGAGACTAAAAGACACCTTTTACCTCCCACCCCCTCCTTCTTACATCTAACCTATTCTCCCGCAGCGGTCAAGGGAAAAAGGCGAGGTGGGGGGGTGAGGTGTTGCTGTGGTCAGCTGCTGTTCTCAGCCGCTGCTTGGGAAGAGGAGTCCTTCCAGCCACATTCCATGGGGTCCATCCCTCACAGGATACAGTTCCTCTCACAAACTGCTCCGGCGAGAGTCCATCCCATGGGCAGCAGCCTTTCACAGACTGCTGCCGCATGGTTGAAAATTCCACAGGGTGTAGTCTCTTAAGCACAGGCTGCTCCAGCGTGGGCCCCACGAGCCACGCATCCTAACAGGAGAATCTTACTCTAAGTGGGCTCCTCTCCCCACAGGCTACAGTCCCCTGCCAGCTTCACTTTGGGTCTCCCACGGGCTACAGCCTTCCCCAGCGTCCACCTGCTCCGGCGTGGCTCCTTCCCGGGCTACAGGTGGATCTCTGCACTCCTGTGGTCCTCCATGGGCTGCAGGGGCACAGCTGCTTCACCATGGGCTGCACCATGGGCTGCAGCTGGATCTCAGCTCCGGCGCCAGGAGCATCTCCTCCCCCTCCTTCTTCACTGACCTTGGTGTCTGCGTTGTTGCTCACAAGCTCTCACCCTGCTCCTCTCCGGCAGCCATCTTCATTTCCCAACTACTTTTTTTTTCTTCCTTCTTAACTATGTTATCACAGAGGCGTTCTGCCAACCACTGATTGGCCTGGCCTTGGCCAGCAGCGGGCCCAGCCTGGGCATGGGGGAAACTTCCAGCAGCTTCTCGAAGAAGCCTCTCCCTCAGCCCCCCCCACTGCCACCAAAACCTGGCCACAGAAAAACCAATACATGGCCCCCAAGCATTGCTGAGGCATCAGTCCATGTCCCCAACTCCTATGGCATCTCACTATCCATGAAAACACCTCACTATCCAACTCACCTCCCTGGTTTTGTCTGGTTACAATCAGTGGAGATTCAGTCAACACAGTGAAGAAAAGTTGCAAGATAGTAAGGGAGAATTAGCTGATCACATGAATGCATGTTGTTTAAGGAGGGATTCATTGGGCCATAAAGCACAGCTGTGTTGACTGTTAACCATAAGAGGAATTTCACGTGGCTTTGCAGGATTATATTTTTTCTTCAAAGACCCCTTAGAAGACCTTCCTTAGTTTAAAAAGACACCATTAAATGCATCAAAATCTAAGCTCATGTGATACAGAGCTCATTTTATGGAGTAACAATGGTGTTTTGCAGTATATAAAGACATAACTTTTCCTAGAGCAGTAATAGTGAGGTAGGAACCAGACGTGTTATATACTCAAAGAAGAGACAGAACAGTACATGGAAAATCACTTTGAAATAAGAAATTACAAAGCCCAAACGAAAGACTAGAGCAGCCTTACAAAGCCAAGGTAAGTCCAGACAAGGTCTGAATGTGCAGCACTCCCTCAGTCCACTCTTGAGAAAAATTAAGCTGTCTGTGTGGCATTTTGCTGTTTGGGGTGACTGGGGGTCTCAGGGAGTGGGGACAGTGCTGTGCTGAGACTGAGCTAACACAGCTGCACACGTATGCACACACGTGCATTCAGACCTAGACAAGCTTATAGCCTTAAGCTCTGCCTTGTGCTCGTGGCTCAGGATGTGAGCAGCACAAAGTTTTGTAGACGAGTCTCAAAGCACACTGCAATGAACAGCTTTTGTGAGGAAACAGCTGTGGGGGAAGTCTACACCCGAACAGTCATAGAGGGCTGAAATCCCAATTTTTTTTCAGATAGGTAAATTTACACCTGAGTGAAGGGGATGTGAAACCTTTTGTGCTGATACCTTTTTGCACTTGTAGGAGATGTTTCACTAGGCACAGGGTCAGCAGAGACTCTAGCCCAAAGAAAAGCTCATGGAGAGCAATTATTACTTTTATTTGTCATCTGCAAAATGAGGAAAAAGAGAGAATCTTGATCTTGATCAAATAAGGCAATGGTTAAGAAAATCCACAGGACTTCAATGTGCTTGTTCTAAAGCTGAGCCACTGGTCTCTCACTTCAGTTATCCCTGCTAGTTGCTCACTTGCCTTTTTTTCTTTGAGAAAAGGTTTTCTTTTGGACCCACTACACTATGCAAAGATAGAGTTTTTGGGTGGCCTTGTATGAAATAAAGGCCAAGTATGCTTTCATTTTGCCAGCAAAGCTATACATTTTCCCCGTTAACCAGAAGATTCTTACCTTGCCTGAAGGTATTTTATTCTGGAAAGCATATCAAGATGCCCTGCTGAGTATTGCTCAATCACATCCTTTACATCATAAGGCCTCAAAGTCTCCTTGAATTTTTTTTTATAGAGACGGAACTGTAGTATTCTGCATAATAAACAGAAAATATTAATTTCTCATATAAATTCCATCATGATAATTTCTAGTTGCATCAAATAATTGGTAAATATGCTGGATGTTTGGACATTGGGCATATTATTTACAAACAAGACAATAAAACATAAGCTGAGAATCTCTAACATCATAACACATTTGGAAATATATAACAGTCGACTTTTCATAATTAGTAGGTTAAAACAAACAGTTCAAAGCTACAGAGTCATAACTGGAGTTTGATTTTGAACAACACAAGTCATAGAAAATTTTGAAGCTGTGAAGTTAAAGCTGCTTTTTTTCATACTTCAGCCTCTTATAAAGCTAATTTAAAGTCTACATAATGCTGACTCATGTTTGTCTTTGTTTTCATTTGGCACCTGGGAGAGTTTTGGGTAGGAAATACTTATTAGATACAAATGTGGAAGTTAAGAATTTAGCAGCAGTTCAAGTTGTGAAGAGAATAAAAAATGTTAGAATTGCCTGAAGTGTCCTTGAAAAAACCAGCAGTATAACATGATTGTTGTTGTTGTTGTAATGACAAAAATACAATTGCTGTTATTATTGCTATTATTATAAAATGACCTAGTAATTAGTAACAGAATTCTTATAATAAGAAACTCTGCTGGCCAGAGCACTTGAAAAAATATTTGATATTTTTTTTTCATTCTTTTCTGCTTATACGTTACTTTAAAATGTTAATTCTTGGTAGATTAAACAAATAGAAGAAACATGTTTAAAGAACACCTTTTAGGCTGGAGTTCCTGGGGTTTACTTTCTTGGTAGAGACTACATGTTCTTGCTGGTCTGAAATGGAGAATTGCTGTAATCTATTAAGATTTTGATTTGTTTTTTATTTAGGGCTGGTCAGGTTTTTTTGATATTTTTAAAATCTGTATAAGCTTTCATTTAGCAAACATAATTCTATTCTGAATCTTTAAGGCCTGCTGACTCTTTAATTCTGTTGCTTATAAATCTTAGAAGATTTCAAAATTATACCTATGCCTATTTTAACCAAACTATATATGATAACAGCAAAACTATACTTTAAATGACATAAATAAAAAATAAGAATCAAACTGCTAACAATTTCAATTTAAAATCTCCTTGACTATGACCCTGAAATCCATTAAGTGACATTGTCTGAAATAATTACTTCCCATTAACATTCAGGGCCTGGATAAACTACAAAAACAAAAAACCAAACAAACCAAACAAAAAAACCCCCAAAACAAAGAACACCTTGTCTCCTGATTGATGAATCAATTAGATTTGGACAGGATGTGGGAAAGAAGTTTTGCAAAGGTAGTAATAGCATATCTCTGTGTTAGAAAGCAAGCAGGTATCAGGGAAAAAAAGGGAAAGCTATGGAGAATGCAGGGATGAAGAAACTTCCAATGGGAGGGAAGCAGCCATGGGTAACATGAGCAAAGTCTGTGGGACATGACTTTCAACAGGCTTGAGGAAACTTGAGTTTTTTTACTGATTTGGCTGTACTGCACTCAATTGGAAAAGAACCAGGAGAATGCATGCTATGGTTATATACATATAAGTATATGGTTATATTTTTACAACCATCTTCATTGAAGTTTTTCTAAGACAATTTTGGAGAACTCCAGATTTTCAGTATTTCACCTGGAAGGTGGTAAGTGTCTGGCCCAAAACTTAACCACGTCTGGAATTGCAATGAAAGCAGAGTATTTTCATATGGGGACATTTTTCAAGGGAAGAGAAAACTAGGCATCAAGAAGTAACAGAGCATCAGTGAACAAATTCTATTTGCTTGATGTGCTAGATGCATCAACAAGCCTTACTAGCAGTTTTGTAACCCTAGGGAATATCTTTTGTGATATGAAAATAGAGATGACACGTCACAAACCAGAAATTTCTGAAATGGAGACCTCAGCAACTATTAAAAGATGACAGCTGAAAAGTATATTGCACACTCATACAATTGTGAATAAAGAAGAGTTGAGTCAGCTCAGAATTTTTGTTTAGAGAAAATTCCAGTTTTATATAAATATTAGTCACTAAATTTGTAAGATACCATACTTTTATAATATTTTAATGAGAAAGTATACAAAATATTATTTTATAATAAATATGTTTATGGAGTATCTTGGAAAAATTACATGGTCAATGTTATAGAAAAACATTCTCCTTAATATTTTCAACAAACTTTGAATAGGCTCTGTCTTGTGCTTTTGAATTAATTGAGTAATATCTATTCTATTACATTTTTAAAAAGTAATAATAGTAACAATGAATCAACATATAATAATATGGGAATGTGATTGCCTGAAGGATAAGCTTTAAAAAACAAACAAACAAAAATAAAGAAAAAAAGAAATTGAGGAGCACTAGAGACATTTACCTGACAGCTCGGATGGCTGTCTTGAATGTGGGGATCATATCTTCCATAAGGAAATCACTGCTGTCACCTCTGTCTTCTGCCATGGGTTCCCCTGTTCCTGCATCTGTAAAGCAGGTCAAAAAAACAGCTGTGTAAACATCTGACCACATAGTATTTAGAGGGATGTCTGACTAAAGAACTACATGAATTAAATGCAATTTAGTGTGAAACACCTCTTGCATGTTCCTTTTTCACTGGTCAGCTCTTGAAAGGGATTTAATAGTTCTGGGACAGCTCTAAGACACATTATTTGAGGGGTCTCCTCTCAGATTCCAGCATTTCTGAAACGCTGGGAACTTTTCTTCTTTTACAATACATCTTTGCCCAAATTAACATGTATAAAGACTAAAACAGTGTAGAAGCCACAGGACAAGTTCTCCTCTCACTTTCACTGCTTGGAGATCATGTACCTTCATGAGGGAGAATATTCAAGTTCCCAGTGTGGACACTAAGACTACACCCATGGTAGTATGTCCAGCATACACTGATGCCAGCTGGCACAATAAAGGGAAATTGTTAGAGACCGTTTGGATGCTACAGGAAAGAAGAAGAAAATGTGTGCTCAGGGAACCTGAGAGGAAAAATGCCCTATAATGTTGTATGGACATCCAATGGAAATCTGCTGAGGGGCAGCAGTCTTAAGGAGAGAGGGGGGGAGAAGAAGACATTGACTCTATAAAACAAGGTTGTATGAGATAGGAATGAGGAGATAATTGAAATGCCTGGACACAGGCCAGTGTAGGGCTGGATGCAGTCTAGAAGGGAGCTACCTTAGCATAGCATCTCTGTGATAAACCGAGCCAGGATGGGATGTGTTTTTTGGGGGATATAGATTCATTGCTCAGTGTGCCCTCCTTTTCTAGATCAAATAGGCTGATTCCAACACTGGCCTTATCCCATATCAGTTGTTGTTTTTCTGTATTTCAACCACTGTGTTGTCTGGACTTGAGTAATCATTTCCTTGGGCTGCCCCAAATGTACCATGTAAAACCAGGTGCCAGCTGTGCTCGGCCCAGAAAGTCACAAACTTCAACAGAAGATGCAGAGGAACAAAGTAAAATGGGGAGAACATGGGATGCATAGAAAGAAATCAACACAAATGGGCTACCTTCTGAGCTCTGCCAAAAAGCGTACGCTTTCATTCGGAATGCAGTGCGAAAACGCTCCTTATTATTCAAGACAACATTCTTAGGCTCTTTTGAAGGACTTTCTTCAATGGCATCTACATTCAGAGGGGTAAATAGCTTTCCTTTAGTATTGGTACCACGAACCCGATCCAAGAGACCCAGCTTTTGGCTACAAAATAAGCAAAAGTAATCATTTTCCTCCTTTGTACACTATTAACTTGTTTTCATGATGCTTTATGTATATAATGGGCTAAATAAATGTTTTGTATACAAGGACACTGCTGGGCTACCACAATAAATCAATGTCTTTGTAAACAACAGTTCAGTGCTACAAATAATTAACTGTTTTTTTATGAACATTATTTTTTATATCAATGTTGAAAATGTTACCAGAGGGTCTTGCTATCCTCTCCATGCAAGGTATCACAGTGCTTCAGCTCACGTAGCATGCCTGAAGCATTAGTTTTATTATTAAGACAAGAAACACCACTACTGCCATGGGAAGGGACACCTTTCACTAGACCAAGTTGCTCAAAGCCCCATGGTGCCTGGCCCTGAACATTTCCAAGGATGGGCCATCCACAATTTCTCTGGGCAACTTGTTCCAGTGCCTCACCTCCCTCACAGTGAAGAATTTCTTCCTAATATTTAGACTAACCCTGCCCTCTTTCAGTTTTAAGCCATTCCCCCTCATCTTGTCACTACCTGCCCATGTTAAAAGTCCCTCTCCTGCATTCTTGCAGTCCCTCCTTAGGTACTGGAAAGTGCTCTAAGGTCTTCCCAGAGCCTTTCCTTATCCAAAAGCAACAACCTCAACTCTCTCACCCTTTTATTCATAGAAGAGCTGTGCACAGCCAGGAGTAAAAGAAAGTCACATGTGATGTGAGCAAAATTAATTACCAGCAAAAATCTGGCAAGACACTGCAAAGCAATGACTACACACACGGCAGGGCAGGCTGTCCTGTTCTCTCCACCTCTCGCTTTCAGTCGTGTCTCACTCCAAGAATTGAGGTGACCTGTGCAAGTTGTACTGAAGTGACGTATTTTTTCCTCTGATGAATCCTTGGACTCTTCTCTTACAGATTTACTGCCCAGACATTTTTCCAGCATCACTAACCCTGACAGCCTGATGACTGTAACTGTCTTAAAGATAATCACTAATATCAATGAAAAGAGCGACAGAAAAGGAATTTCCTAGTGAGTGTATTTGTTCTGAAAAATTTGTAAGTATGATGGTATAAATATTTGATTTGTTTGTTCACTTTGCTACTCAAATATTTGTTAATTGCACATTTGTTAAAAAAAATGAAAAAAAATGCAGGGCTAAGCCATGGTAAGAAAACCTGCCTTTTAACACGTTCCTGGGTGCTGCAGTGTGGGACAGCTTTACAGAGAGGTGAATTGTACACACATGACCAAGAGGCAGATCTGTGTGGGACAGCAGGTCAACTAGGTTGAGTGTGGGGAAGGAAGAAGTCATCGTACCTGGCGAGTTTCTGAGAGTCACAGGCGGGAGCAGAGCTGAAGGATGAACAGCCTGCTGTCACCAGAAGAAAAGAGTTCTGTGGTCACCCAAAGAAAAGTTAATAGCTATCAGTAAGGAATCTGTGTGGTTGGCTTAGCTGAAGCCACTAAACCCTCATAAGATTGCTGACTAGTAGAAATACTGTAATTTACAGCTACAAAATTCCTACGTGATCTGAGCATTGAACATTTCAGCTCTTGAAAGTTTTTGTATTGGGTTTGTTGGGGTTTTTTTCACATGAACTACTGGGGTCCTCACATCTACTATCTTTCTGATTAATACATCTTTGACACAGGAAATAACGAAATATAGGCTTCCCTGTCACAAAAGATGCAAGCACCAGGGTCTTTTCAGCTCTTCCAACCTTTTTTATTGATATCACAATACTTGTGAATGCAATTTGTGCAGCCCAGTAAATTCAGACACTTGTCCTGTCAGTACACGTATGAAGTGCATACGTGTGTGTGAGTACAGAACTGGCAACTAAGAAGGACTTGTATATGGAGACACACAATTAGTTCTGATATAACCGCATTTCCTGGAGATAAAAGTGTTGATTTGAGTGAAGAATTAAAACAGTTTGACTGAACAACATCAATATTACTCAAGATTTTGCCCTAATGTAATTGCCTGAGGAGTTGTTGGCATGGGGGGAAGATACACAAAGTGAAGACAAATGTATGGAGCAAATACCAGGGATTCCTTCCATCTTCATAGAAAAATGAGATGCTACTTGTTGACATATGTGACAAAATGCATTTTGGGCAGTCTCACATTTGGGCTTAGAAACCCATTTTAATAATTACTTCCACAGATCTTGTTTTTGGGTTGGAATCTTGATTTGATTGACCCAGCAAGGTGCTTTAAAGGCTGAACTGATGGTGACTGCAGAGTCCAAGCAAGTAATTTGTGTTCTACTAAGTTAGGGAGAGTCCTGCGACCTCTTTTCCCCATTTCCTGGTGGAGGGATTAACAGGTCACTAATGACAGATGACTGATACTTAAATCTCAAATGAAAGGGTGCAGTCCACCCATTCTTCATGATTTTCAGATTTAATGTCTTGGACCAAGAGCTTCTGGAGAGACATTCCAGGAAGAGACAGATTAAATCTAGCAGTGAAATTCAGATGATTTCAGATGATGAGGTTATTTCCTCAAAGGCAGGAAGTGGCCAAACACTACACATGGGCTTCCAGCAATGTATTAAATGCCACAAGATCCGAGTAAGTAATACTACAGAGAAGCACTCAAGAGAAGAATATGTTTAAGGCACAGAACCTGAGAGATGAAGAAGCAGAAAAATAGATAAGACAGAAGATTGCTATTGTTTATAAAAGCAGTTTAATACAATACTAAAAGAATATAGTTGTCATTACATGTGGCCTCTGACTCTGTCCAGAAACTTGCTTAGTCCTACAAAATACACATCCAGATATCCCAAAGTTTGCCCCTTAAAACTCTTGTGACAACTGCCCTCCTTATGGAAAACAAGGAGAAATAAAGTCCATTGCAAGGTTCTACAGGGAGTAGACCAGAAGGGAAAGGGTCAGTGGACAATGCAAAGTATTCAAAATATTTTTCTAGTGAATTATTTTTTTCCAGTATAGGACAGAAATAAAGGCAAGACATGGAACTATACAAGAATAGGATTGATCAAATTTTGATGTCATCCTCATAGATCAAAAAAGATGAAAATATTCCTCTGCATTCAGCACAAAACTCTACATATACTTTCCACTGTAGTCACATTCAGTTGTGGGGTGGTTTTTGGGGTTTTTTTTTTGGTGGAGTGGGATTTAAGGTAGATAATATGAACAAAAAGCATAAAAGCATTCCCAAATTCTCTTTCTAGGGAGTTTCTCAGCTATCCCCATTGATGAGTGTCAATGTAAGAATAAATTATTCTCCCAAGACTGTTGCTCTAGTATCTTATGTTTAGGAGCCAGAATTCATCTGATCTGTCCTAAGCTAGTTTAACTTCCTGTCTAAGCTTAACATTTAGTCTTATTTCTATAATCAGTGGAAAGTTAGCAACCCTAACCAGAGAGTGGGAAACAAGCTATTCAGCTTGGAATGACTTTGTGCTTGGGGAACTTGGCTCTTTTTATTGACTACAGAAAGATCTAGATGAGAAGTAATTTAAAAAGCATGTCTTTAGTCTTAGTTTAGTCTGAGCTGAAGCCCTCCTCATTAACTGAATCCTGATGATTAACCCTTAAAGTAACATTCAGATTTGTAACAGTGTGTTTATGCAATAAATACAGACAATTATGTTCATAGCCAGGCAGCCAGAGCAGTAAAATCATCAGAAAATAATTCATCAGCTTCCATTAAGAAATACAACAGTATGTTGTATACAAAAGAACTCAAAACAAAACCCAAGCTTCCTTCCAGATAAAGACTAGCTGTCATCAGGAAAAAAAAAAGGACTTTATTCTCATTTCCAAGGGATGAAATCTGGGTCTGCTGGGGTTTTTGTTTTCACTGATCTTTTTAAAAAGACTTAGAAAACATTTGTTCTCATGACACAATCTCCCCCATTGAACCAGCATGCGCGTGGCTCAGTCCCAGCGTATGAAGCATGCGCAGATCACATCATCCTCCATGAGAGTGCCTAGGACAGTGGTTCCCACCCACGTTCATGTACTGCTGCTTGTCTTTCAGACTTCTCCTTCTGCTGTGAGATACCCTTCCTCCCCTTTGGTACAGTGGTCCCATTTCATTTGGCTTCCTTAAATTCAATAAAATGGGATTTCCAACCTCCAACACAGTTTTAGGAACTGAGGAAGTTCAAATGCATCCCAAACATGCTGATAAATATGCAGGGTAGTTTCTCTGACTAGCTTGGTTACACTGCCATTGCTTGTCTTCCATGCTACTGCATCCTTTCCCTTGTGGTAGAATATAAATTTTTCCAAAACCTACGTCTTAGAAATGGGGATCCAGAATGAGAATTCCTTATCTCAGGAGTAGACACAGATCACCATAAAGGGAGGAAGGTGGAAGAAGTGCAGAAAGTTTGGCTTGAAAATTTCCTACCTAAAGAAAAACTCAGGTCTCAGATTATTGTTCCACAAGAGCAGTAGGAATTCTTTTGGACCACCTGAGAGATTAATTTGGTGGCTGAATATAAAAGAGATGTCTGGCTTCTGCAGCATATGTTTTACCCTTGCTCAGAATAAAGAGTGGGAACCACTGAACCAGAAAAACTTTCCCAGAAACAGTCATGCAAAGAAACAATGCAGTTCCATCCCATCATGCAAGCCAGATACTCTCCTCTCTGTCCTTTGCCTAGTATTGGAGTTTCATAAGCAAATGGTACATATATGAGAAGAAAAATAATGAATTAATGCTACCAGTGATTCACAGGCCTCTGCCATGTATTTACCACTTTCACCTAACAAGAAGTAGTAATAATCAGAAATTCTTACATATTTTTAACAGGTTAGCTAATCACTAGATTTAGTTAGTCTCAAGTAACTGAAAGCAAAAGGCAGTCATGCTTACTCCGATATTTTTGTACCTTATCGGCTGAACTTATATGGGTGAACTTAGCTTTGGAAAATCAAACATTCTGATTGAGATTCCCAGAAGTATTCTGCTTTGAACTCTTCCTAACAGAAATTAGCACAAAACAATTGTGAGGACAGACAAAATCCTGCAGTGAACATGTTCCACTGATCTCAGAGAGTTCATGAGTTTTCTTAAGATAAAACAAAGAATATTTTGCACTTCTGAGGTACTTCTGAACTTTGGCCAATCAGCTTTCCTTTTACTAACATCATTTTCTGCAGAAGATCTCACAAAAATGCTCAACTTCTTGACAACTAAAGTCTTCACTTTGCACCCTGAACCTTGAGGTCTAAATTTGCAATTGTCTAATGTCTGAGGAGGAAATATCCCTTCTAAGTAAATAAATTTCCACACTCTTTGATGGTGTATGTCCTCAATAGTATTTAAGGGTGTGTGTTGCTTTAAATCCAAATTTTCTGTCCAGAGACATGAAAACGAGTCCTAACTTGAGCTCAGCTTTGATGCCCTTCAAATGCACTCTAAAGTCCTTTGTGCTCCTTTTCTCACCCAGACTTTCTGAAGTGATTGGAAATGGGAAAAATTAAACAATGTCACATGAATCTATGGGAAGAATAATCTAAATCCAATTCTTTTTCAAAACAGGATGGATATTTTTCACTAATGAATGCAGTCATTGTAGGTAAAAATTGTGGGCATGTTGGCCCGCTTTTTGCTTTGAAGTGAACGTATCTCCATGTATGAACCACTAGAAAGCAAATCAAACTGCAAAATCAATGTCTTCTGACTATTTTATATCAGCCAATCAACAAATGAAAAAATTGAGAGCTTCACTAGCTGCTTTCCAAAAGTTGGAGAGCTTCAGCTAGAAAAGTCGATTTGTTGTATTGATGATTTCATGCTTGTGGAATGAAGTGGGAATGAGAACAATGAGCTAAAGTTGAATGACAACAAGATGTTTGTGTGGGATAGAATAAAATGCTTGACAATTCCGTCAAAATATTATTTCTAATGATGCTTCTTTCATATTCCTGAAATGCCACAAAGTATTTCTATATTTCTTTGTAGGAAGATAAATTTCTTGCCCCTCATATTAGGTCACAGTTCGGCAAGATATTTAAGCATGTCAATAACTTTATTCACATGATAAAAGGCATCCATTTGTTTTCCATTTGCTGAACCAAAACCTGCAAATACAGACGTGAAGATGCTGTCCCACTGAACTCAGATTCAAGGTAATTTGCATGAATTTGTGTTGGTAGGGTTGGAACTGCATAAGGAACAGTGTTTGGCTCTCAGAGTACATTTTTTTTACAGTATATTTCAAAATGATTTGCAGAGTAGGTTAGTATCATCCTCATTCTATGGAAACAGAGAAAAGCACTTGTTTATAAGCATATCATTGGGAGAGTTATGATTATATCCCATGTTTGCTGAACAGCAGAACAATTAACTATTTCAAGGTCATGCAACTTTCTTTTTATGCTTAATAACTTTTCAGTCTCATCACCCCTGGCTTTTGATGGTGTTTAGGTGAAGTACTGTAGTAAAAACAGAAAGTGCAGGCAGAGAATGGCATGCAAGAAATATGAACAGAATAAGGCTCAACTGTTACTTGAATGTATATACCTAAGTTTTCTTGTGAGGCTCGATCCAAAGAATGACTCCCTACTAAACATGACATTACTGTAAAGCGAAGAAAAGTTATTAAGATGAGACGTTAATGATTATCCATGAAAAGCTCTATGAAAAAGAATGGGAACAGCCTTTCATTTGTAGTTAATGTAGTGTGCAGATCAGAGCGGCTTTTTTCTCCTTCCTGTTTTGGGAAGAGATATTAGGATGAAATGCTGGCAGGGCAGTTTCACACCTTGCAAAGTATGGTTTTATTTTCATTTAGTTGTTAGCATTGGCAATACAAAAACGCACCATATTTTATGAATTCTTTCATGCTCACAGAATAGGAAGGACTGGTACTGATCATGCCACTTAAAAAAATCAAACCAACTTTCCAAAGTCAGAAAAATATTATTTATACTGCTGAGATATAAAAACAGGGATAAATTACTTTTCTGCAATCACATAATAATAGACCTAGGAATGAACATGCTTTCCTGATGTCTAGTTCTCCAGTTGGACAATGAGGATTAGGAACAAAACCCTAGGAGAAAGTTCAAAGTTCTTAACTAAAGTGCCTGTACATACAAGTGCCAAAGTTTCAACACTAGTCAAAATTAGTGGAAGAGCTGCTAAAAACAGTGATGAAAAATTAGGCCAAATATTCATTCTCCAAACATAGATGCAAAAAGTTGCTTCAGAATAAATTGTGTGTTCATCGAGCAAAGGCCCATCTTAAATGTAGGCCAGGCTCCCAAAAGTTTCCTCATTGACTTGCTGCACTCCAACAGAAACGAGCATTAGTATCTCTTTCTCATAAATCTTCCTTCTTGAGAGCTGAAGAGATGAAAAGGCTTTTTGCAAGACATGCAGAAAAGCAATTGCTATCTGAGATTTCATGAGGCTGGTAGATTTAGGCATGATTAAGGAAGAAAAATCGAGAGGCACCTCTGATATGAAGTCAGTGAACTTCCCACCAGTGAGCCATAGATAGCACAGCCCCAGTTCCTTCTGGTCTGGGGGACTATACAGGGCCTATAAGGAAAATGCTATTCTTAACTGCATTGTATATACCACTTCACTGCTTACAGGACCCAGCCTAGCCCCATGACAGTCCAATGTCCTCTTCATCATATTTGGTTCAAAGGAAGCTTCAACAAAATCTTGAGTTGCTGCCAAAACCTTAATTGGTTTTGTGCTAAGAGAAGTCCTTCCCTGCAGCCTTGTCTTGGGATTCAACTTCTGAAATGGGCTCTTCCACTCTTTGTGTCCCCTGTGTTTTACTCAAATGGTCTAAGAACAAGATACATATAGCTGTGTCTTTTTCATGATGCCAGTTCCTGCTTTCAAGAAGAGATACTAGAAGGATTTGTCACAGAGTTCAACTCTAGAACAATGGAGCTCCTAAAGAGCTTTCATTCAGCAGAAACCCTGCCACTTAAAGTGCTTCCCATCCTCAAATTTTGACATAGACAGAATAATTTTTATTTTATTAAAAGCTTCTGTGAAATCTTTGGACCAAGTCTTCTCTCTCCTTTATCAACTCCTGATTAGGCTAAACAATACCATTTATTACTACAGCAGCTCTCTCATTAAGTACTTAACTGATGGAAGAACCTGGAGCCTAAGGGCATTTATGGGCTGTTTTCTCCAGCAAGACCACCTTCCCTTATTGCTCATTTATTTCAATACAGTCAAAGCACAAAATGCAGTGGAATATGAGTCATACTTTCTATAGTAAATCTCTGTAGGAGGAAGAGGATTTTTTCCTTTTTTTTTAAATTATGTGTTTCTGTAAATAAGAGTTTTATGAGAGATGGGAGTGGGACTGTCAAAACAACCAGGTTTTATGGCTCAATCCCATTTCTACTAAAGTCAGTGGATGCTCCCACAAGTACCATCTATTGTCTGTTTACCTGGAGGGTTTCCATTCCCTTTAATGGAATGTTTTATTCCATAAACTCATTCCTGCTAACAGGAGGGCTCCAATGCAGGTTTACTGATGATTTTGCTGAAGGTTATTACATATGTAAGAACATAAAAGAAAGATATATCCAGCCAGAATGAGGGGCCTAGGGATTATAGTTTTAAAGATTTTGAGTTGTGAGTCATACTTTTCCCTTTTTAATTCAGCGTGGCAATATAAAATGATTTCTACTGACCTGAAAGCCACAGTAACTCAGAAGCTATTCCACAAACTGTTTGGCTTCTGCAGGTGCAGGACCTTCTCTAGAGGGGCTGTGACAAACAGTAAACTGCAGCAATCATTCACTTTCCTAATTTTAATCTACTGCTGCATCTGAGTCAGAACACTTTGATTCAAGGTATGGAACTACATGCTCAAAAGGATTTCAGCTCCTAAGGTCTCTCCTACATGTTAAAGACCAAAATTCAGCTGTTGCCAACACTGGAGGTGGCTAAAATCTCCAGGCACCTGCATTAATGACTGCTTAGCCTGGGCAGTGCCATAGGTGTAGAGTACTCAGGGTTAATTAGGGTTCACAAAAGCTCCCACCCAGGTAGTCTTCGAAGAGCTGCAGGTTTGCTCATGTTTAAGGTGGCAAGAGGGAAAAGACAGTAATTCACAATAATTTGTCACTACAACGTTTGCCTGTATTGCAAGAAAATTTGGGATAGGTTTTCCTTTTCTGTTAAAAGAAGTATAAGCCCCTAAAACTCATAGAAGAACAGAAAGTGTTAATTTTTCAACTTCCATTACTGAAGCTGTCATGTGTTGCATGAAATGCTTAAAAACCAAACGAAAGACAATTTTTCATGAGGCCAGGGACTGGAGCTCAGGCCTGACCTCTGGCTAACAGTTTTCAAATATTGCTACAATTCTTGTTCCTTTTCTCTGTACTGTAAGTAGGGATATAAATGGAACTAGCTTCAGCACAAGACTGTGGAACTACATATCCTTTAATTGCTATTGAATTTCATTGCAAGTAATCCACTGACAGCAATTTAGTTTGAAGTTTTGTCTTAGAAATACGTGTGCATTTGACTCTTCTATTTAGCTGAAGAGGGTTATAAATATATCATTTCCATTTGAGATCTTGCAGGTTGACTGACAATGACTGCTCTGCTGCAGTCTTCAGTGACTGAGCAGTATTAGGACTGATGACTCCTCCATTCTCTGCTTGTAAATTCCCCAGTGTGATGGGGATCTTTCCCGTTTTTTTCAGCTGGGGTGGAACCAAGGCCTCAAACCTAATACAGCTTTTATAACACTGCCAGAGAGATTGACTATCCTGCTCTTTCCTCTTAGTCTTCTATCTTAGGATTTGCTGTCAAGAAATCTTTACACATGGTAAATCAACACAGACCTGATTCCTTACACCATAACATTGACCTGTGCATGACAGAGCAGTAATATGAAGCAGAACTTTAAACTCCCTCCAGACCAGCCTGGATGCTAAATCCTGGCTCTATGGCATGGTCAGGAGAAATCCAGACCATGGTTAATTATAACAAACAATACAACAGTTTACAGACAATCAACAAGCAACACTGCATTTGTACAATTAGCATTTTAGCTGTGTTGTTAAATTGGGGAAAAAAGCAAGCAGTTAGGAAATGGTTTGGTTAATAATTTTTTATGGATACCTGTGGTGTTAGTAACATGTTTTGGTTAACAGCTCATGAATCCACAAACTATTAAACTTGCATCCTCCAATAACTGTATTAAAACATAAAGAAGATAATAGCAGCTACATACCTGGCAGTACCATCCAATTGCTCTTTCCTTTTATAGAAGAGAGGCAGCATTACAAGAAAGCAAGGAGAGAAGAATCACATACTAAATTCACTATTGTTTTTAAAATATAAATTGCTAATCTGCTGCTAACAGTTTATACCTATTTTGTTCTGTGACCATAACTGTCGGCAGAATAAAAGGTGTATTTTCAACTAGTTGTAAAGCAAACAAAGTGATATAGATTCCTGAAACCAATCTGTGCTGCTCAGATTGGCAATCCAGTCTTTGATGAGAAGCGATCTCCCCAGGCCTCTCTCAGAACCTTATTTGCAAAACACCTATTAAACTTCAGGTTGTATTCGAATCACAGAAGAACCTCCATACAAAGAACAAGCTTGAAGTCACAGTAATGAGCCTGCACTACTCACAAGTCTGAGAATTATTCTCTGCAAAAGTCTGAGGTCAAAAAACCTCTAAAAATTACTCTGTAATGGAAAATGTGGGAATAGACAGATAGTGAGAAGTATAAAGAAAAAGAAATGCACTGAATCTTAATTAAACAATTATGGTGTGTTTATTTTTAGAGATTTCCTTTTTGAAGTATGTGAACTCGATCCTAAAAAAAATTTAGTGTGAATAAAACAAAGAAAGAATTTGCACTTTGTAAAGGCCGGAGCCTGAATCTTCTGAAGTCAGTCTTGAACAACAGCTGGAGCTGCAGCATTAGTGCAGTGAACACACTTCACAGTGAAGACCTCTGCTTGAGCCAAGCACTAGTTTAAGGACACTTTTTTTCAGAATGAGGCACAACAACAAGTCGAGAACGAAAAGTTTAAAACATTAACTTGGTAAGTAATTCCTATTATTAGCAGCTGAGAGTCTACAGATAAGTCTTGTCTTTCATAGAGCTATATAGGTTTTTAAACAACATTTTAAAATGTCAAGACCTGAATGTGAGAAAGGTATCTGTTTGACAGGCAAGAAAAGTGAGAATTAGACAGACTCACAGCCATAAAAATAGGAGCATTCATTATATGTGAATGTCTTTATTATGGAATGATTTTCATTGAACACAGAAGTGGTGACTGAAACTAAACCACAACCTCCAAAGAGTTTCTTCTTCCTCAGAAGTTTCCTGGGAACTATCTGTTAGCTACAAAGCCTTATTCATATATATATATATATATATATATACAAGATCTATGTTTCCTGTCCTGATATTTCACAGAAAATAATGATGGAGAGGTGGACAATGCACTTACCTGAAAAATGGAAATGATACAATTGATTCATAAAACCTCCAGGTTGCAACTAAATCAATCCTATTGGGGTTAGTAGCATAGTATCTCCAGGCAGCCTGAATTACAAGGGAGAGGAAATAATTAGCATTAGGTAAAGCTATTCCCTAGGATGACTGCAGCCAGATTGTTTCAAAGAACATAACAATGCAGCTGAGTGACTATTTAGAAATTAACCCCTAATCTGCCATGCCAAATGAGTGTCACTACACAGAAAAACTACTGACACTGGATTATGATCTGGGAGGGCTGTTAAAGGAGACAGGCCATGGAGAGAATCACTACCATGATATTACATTAAACTGTTTTCATTCTCTTGTCTGACATGTCTAAAAGAGCTTCAAGCACTGCTGGACTTGTCCAATATATTCTGGAAGTGCTTAAGATAGTTTATTACCTACTGTATCATCAAAGGAAATTTTGCTGAGCAATTTTCTATTTCAGCATTTAGCTCCAATCAAAATTCTCGAAAAAAATATTTAAGCACATTCCCAAAAACCACTATAGTTAAATAAACTACCAGCTAAGTGAAGATACTTTAATTTAAAAGGTGAATTACATTCACAACTCATGCCTGCAGCCTCTTCTGTTTGCTAAAGAGTGTTTTCAATGAGAACAGCATAATATGCCACTCAGCCTGTTTATCCTGAGGACTGGTTTGATCCTGGGCCATCCTGAGCACCACAGGATATCACAGAAACTTTCTCTGCCCCTCTGTGAAAACGCTGCCATTTCCTTCACTGCCATCAGGATGTGCTCCATACCTAGTAAAACCAGTTTGTCAGCAACCAGACTAGTGATTTTGAGCTTAATTTCCTGAATTCATAACAAAGGCCAAAACTGAGCTGAGGATTCTCTTCCCACTGAATCTTCATGTCATTCAGTGACATAACAGAAGATCCAGAGAAGATCCACATACTATTTATTTGCCTTGATTGAAACAGTCACTGTCTAATGTGTTGCTTCTATTGCTGTTTTCACATCAGTAAAAACACTCTCTCGAGGGAACTAACAAAACCTGGATTTTGGAAAGAATATGTTTTCGACAGCTTGTTTTCTGTGATTTTGTGGCACTGATGCAGAAGTTGCTTGGTTTCCAGAAGCTAGCAGACGAGACCATTTCTTCTAAAGACACTGTTCTTCATAAAGATATTCTAGGAGTTGAAAAATTCCTCCAAAACTGCAAGGACCCCCTGCATTATCTAGCTCAGTGTGCAAAAAACTGACAAACACAGTTTCTCACATCCTGGCATGGGAAATGAGAATTTGGGCAGAAGGGAAGTGGTGCCTCTTGTTAACACAATGCAGAAGTCTTCATGCATAACATTTTTTTTATGGAAGATGTGAATGGCTGCAAACCTGAATGAGTTCAGCTGCTGGCTTTCTTCTTTTCTCAAAATGTTTTTGACGATGTTGCTCCTGGACCTTCAGTGCCAGCCCTGAACCCAAAATGCCCTGAAAGCATAGAGTGACGCCAGATTTTAGATATTTCTTATTCATAAAAAAATGGATTAATGATGAGAGGAAACAGGTCTGTGGGTGGAGACGGAGATGACTATGTGGGACCTTTGTGCAGTACAGAATGCCTTTTTGCTGCTCTACTCATGAGACAGGAGGTTGTCATGATCATCTCAAGGAACAACAGGCCACATCAAATCATTTCAAGGTCCTTAATAGGCTCCTTGAATGTCTACTGCTTTTCCAAGCTGGAGGTGTCCAGATGGTTATTACTTTACGCTCAGGGTAGAGCGAATCTGTTTGTGTAATACAAGAGCTATGCAAAACCATACTCTGCATTTGGGAAGGAGGACTTGCCATCCTCTGGAACATTCTTTCCAAGTCTTGATCTAAAGCCAAAATATCCTAAAGTCTGGGCTTGGTCCCATCTCACTCAGATCTTGTCTCATTCTCACATGAGGACTTTGCAGACAAGGGAAATATAAGGCTGGGTAAGACGAGCCTAATTGTAATTATTAAAACAATGAGCCCTAAATTCTTTAAAAATATGTCTTGCAGGGGTTATGTCAATACCACAAAACTAATATGTGTCAAGTTACAGTCTCATGAACTGCCTTGTGCTTTCCCAGACTGTTCACCTGCTGGATTAATTTTTTCCTGTGCCAACTATTACTGTCAGACAATGCCCACACATGATATCAGGAGCACTGGTGTGAAATATTATTCCCAAAAAGTCTCTGTGCAAAGTTGGGAAGAAACAAGTTTAATTTACTGATATGAATCAGCTCAACTGTCTAAATTAGTCCTTGAAAACAGATTTGGTTCCACTGGCTGTTTAGTGCACTTTACGTTCTTTTTGCAAATGCACAGCACTGGGCTGTGTCTAGCAGAGGAGGAGGAAGGTACTTACTGCAGGAAGAGCAAAGAAAGACACTCCAATGAGAGAGAATGTCGCTGCAATCAGTCGTCCCTCCCATGTTTTGGGGGTCTTGTCGCCGTACCCAATTGTAGCGAGGGTGATCTGTGGGCAAAATGACCGGGACTTTCCATTAGAAAAACAATAGCAACAAGTCAGCTTTAATTGCCACCATGAAACCTACATAACTCATTTTGCTCTGTGGGTTCTTATGCATAGATCCTTGAAATAGGATCTTGATGATGGGCCAACCTATTTTTTTGGGATGGCATTGTAGTCCCAAGGCACTACACAGAGAATGGATTTAGTCTTAAATCAGCTGCCTCCCTAGGATGCATTTGCTGTAAAGGAACTTCATGTGACATTGAGTGAGGAGTGAGTCTTCTGCCCCCCATCAGTGCAGAGTTAGGAATGAGACTTGTCAGTTAACAGCTTGCAGAAATTTAACAATCAGTCAGGACTAGCTCTACTTGGAGTCCTGATCTTTTTCAAACAAAGAACACTTTCTGAAAACTTACTCCTTTCCTGCACAGTTGTTAATTTGCAATCATGGACCTTTTCTCACCCGTGAGACTCTATCTAAATGTCTTGGATATGAAAAGATATGAAAACATACAGATATTCAATGCAACAATTAGTACTGATGAATTTTAGTCACAGCATGACAAAGATTTCCCTGACTATTGATACCAAAGCAACATGAATTCTGGGATGTCAGGAATATTTTGTGATCAAATAAGTAGTTGTACAAACCAATACTCCTCTATTAATGAGAACAGACAAGAACAGGTGTACCAAAGTTCCCTCTTGTTCAATATCCTACCACCAATGGCATTACCTGATTTTTGGGGAATGCATGTCAGCCATGAAAATTGTTGAGTTAACCTGTCCAGAAATATTTTTCTACTTCCTACATCTAAATCCAGTGACATCTTCAGTTACTGGCTCCATAAGAACCAAACTTTCATGAGTGTCTTGCCTGAACTGCCTAAACATTTGGCCTCTTCGTTTGCCCAACATTTGCTGTCCATTGGCCAGCTCTGGTTCTGCCAGAGGGATGCAGTTCTCACAGGCAGGATACTGAGTCTCCCATAGGCATAGTGGAATTGTACTTGGAGAGACAGTCCTCTAAGAGAGGTTTTTCCAGAAGCCAGGAACACAGACTGATTTCTGAAGGACTCTTAAGCACCTTATGGTCTTTGTCTGACTGAAAATCAACAGGTATGTAAGTTATAGGGGCACCCCTACTTTGGTAATGTAACACAGGTAACATGCCTTTCACCTAGCTATAGGAGCACTTGCACTGTAATCTCGAACATCAACACTTTATATCTTCTTGGATAGGAAGTTTTTAAGAAGGGGATAAGGTTATTTTTGGAGTCACTTACCAGCCCCCACCACAGTGCATCTGCGTAGGTTTCAAACTCTTCTTTCATCTCTACTCCATTAGCATCTTTTTCAGGAACATCTTTTTCAACCAAATAAACAAGAAATGAGGATAAGATGAGCGTCAGGAACCCGATGTACCACGCGGTGATGAGTTCCTGCAAAACAAAGAGATGGACATGGAGGGGGCTGAGAACATCCTCGGTGGTGGCAGAATAAACTTCAGGAGGAGAGAGCAGCACACAGGGTAACAGCAGAGCTGTCACTGTTGGCTTTGGGTACAGTTCATTACCAGCTCAACTCAGCACTTGGTGGGAAATAACACAGAGATTTGCAAGAAATAGCCCTTACATGGCATCTTCCTTGAGAACAGCTTGGGGCAATCTGCAGTTGTAGTTCTGTGTAAAGCTGGGTTAAGGGCTCAGCTTAGCCCTTAGCTCACGACACAGAGTGCTGCAGGGCTCTGTCCCCGACCTTGACTTTTCCCAGTCCTTCTGCCTCTGGGCTTGGTCAGTCTTAGCAAGCAAATTAACAGCTCTGCCCCCTCCCTGCCTTCAGAGAGCCACAGCTGGCCAATGCAGTTTCTCTTGTGCAAACAAAATTTCAGCTTTCCAGTTTTAGAGAGAATGAGTAAAGTGGAGTGTGTGCCTAATCCCACTGAAGTGGGAGATGCAGCCACCCAAGTTAAAATCCCAGCAATGTCTGAAACAAAGCAGAAATGCATTTGGTGAATCAATATTCCAATTCATTTTATGACAACTGTATGGGGAAAGAGAAAAAAAGCACTGTAACTGAAATCTTTGTAATTGAATCTTGAGATAATGGAACTTTCTTGGGTAATTTCTGGTGTGAAATCACAGAAAGAGATTGTTAGCAAAATTGTTACTTCATTGTCTCCAGAAAAGTAGTAAAGCAAAGTTCTCTTAACCCCATCTTATCTCCCTCAGACAGGTGAGGTCCAAAGGGTAGTGGTAGGGAACCAAAAAAAGCAACATTTGAATGAAATCCCATTCAATGAAACTTTAATGAATTTCTAAACAATGCCTATGGTACATAGACTTCTTCCTTGAGCTGTTTCCTGAGAAACATTTTTGACATAAGTGTTTATGTACCACCTGCCTTTCATCAAGTTTATATGTGGAAGAAATGCTAGTTGACAAGAAATGAAGCAGAGTGGATACCCCCAAGCAGCCACTACACAGAAGCAAAGTCTAATTATGCTGTGCCAGCTGGCATTTTAATTTTCAAAACCCCCTAAAATGTCAGGAATGTCATTCATGGATAAGAAAAAGCAGTATGTAGCACAGAGTACAAGCAGTTTTTCTACATCCTGTGCAGATGAGAAATCTCATTTAGGCAATTTTTATGCAGATAAAATTTTTTACTTGTAATAATGTTTTGTGAAAATGCAAGAACACAATGTATCTGTCTGGTGCGAGACAGGGTGTGCCTGACTACAGCAACAAATTAGACTGAGCAAAGATGATTTTAGAAATTTTGCCTGTCTGAGTTCACACTGTGTGCATCTCTGTATTGTCTGATCCAATCTTCTGAGGCAGAATTTTAACAATTGCTCACTCTGAAACCTGTTAATCAGCCTCTTTCCATCCCTTTGGAGTCCTGCTCCATCTGTTGATCAGACAAGTCTGGGAACCCACTATAAACATGCTGCAGTCTCACAGGCATTTCTGTCAAAGATTTCAGCATCTTTCACCATTAAAGGGATGTCCTTGCTCCCATTCAGCGTAAAAGCAAAATTCCTGTTGTAATGTGTGGGAACAAACATACTCTCATTTCCCAGAACTACTGTTTTGAAGAGAAGGGTAAAACAAAGGGCAGAAGTGGTTGAGAGAATGGAAAAGAGAATAAAACGGAAAGAACAAAACTATGTTTTAACTAATTAACACAATCCCAGGGCATTATTCTGCCTGTGCATCCCTTCAATTTTTCTCCCCAGACCCCAGCTGATCCCTGCAAACTCCTCACTTACTTTGCTATGTGCACAAATAGCTGATCCTAAAAGTTTCCACGTGCCACCTCTCCTGTCCATTCGGAGCATCCGTAGGATCTGAAGAAAGCGGAGGCTTCTGAGAGATGTGGCCAGAACATTCCCCTGGTTCCCAACAGCAACCACTGGCACTGAAGCAATCAGCACAAAGATATCTGCAAGGCAAAAAAGAACAAAGCCTGCCAACAAAAGTAGCCCCATCACCTCCTTCTTAATCCCATCTGGTTGTGCTGCAAATTTCCCATGGCAAATTTTGAAGCTGCCTGAAAATGCCTTCTCTTGCCAATTAAACAGATATCTGCACCTGCCACACAGCCAGCATCCCAAACAAAACCTACCGGAAAGCCTCGGGATCTGTTTACAGATCAATGCACTGGACTTGAGACACTATTTCAGCTCACTTAGGGATGCACAGAAACAGCGTCCTAATGCTGACAGAAAAACAGCCTTAAATTCATTTCTACTACAGAAACACCATAGTGAACAGGTCAGCAGAGGAGAAATTCAGCTTTGATGGTTTATCTAGAATTTTCTTTTTTTGGCTGAGTTTTCCCAGTGAAATCTCCAAGCCAGAACTACTATTTTTTTGTAAGTGCTCACAGGACCAATTTGCTAATGAATTACTTGTTTTCCTTCTTTTCTTTGTTTCCCTTCTGCATTTTTATCCTATACACATACAAGAAGAAAGTGGTACCAAACAGCTTCAAACATTCTACGTGCACTTGGTCTTTAAATAGCCTTTATATTCTATTGCCAGGCAAAAAGAGTGGATTTCAGATTTATTCACTTTCAATCATTCTCACAACAGACTTGTATCAGTGACAAATGAGAGATGTTATTATTAAGTTTGAGATATTTTCTGTTCTTTACCCAGATATCAATGAGGATTATTTAGCATTCGCGAGATGACACTTCTACCAAGAAGGCATGAGACAGTATCAATCCCACTTACTCACACCACACTCTTCTGCCTTCACTAACCTATTAGAAGTGTAAGATGTATCTATACAGCAGGAGAGCCCAAAGGAGCACTACTGAATTGAGGATTGCACAGAAGCACAAAGAAAATTTTTTACAGTTTTGTCTACCATTTAGACCCACAAGATGAACAAAAGGAGAGAGTGGGAAGAGAGGTATGTATTCATTCATGTGGCATCTTGGCTCCCCAGAGTGCAACGTGCTCCACAAACAAAAAACAAAAAAACCTAGTGTTAGGGCTGAACAGCTTCGAAACAAATGAGGATGTCATAAAATCAGTGAACAAAAAGGGATGTGCATGACAATGTGCATGACGAGTTGCAGGAGGGGATTCAAACATGAATAATGAGCAGTTTTATGGATAGATATAGACAGTGTCTTGCAAGTCTGAAAGATGACATGGGTGAAATCACAAAGATACTTGTTTGCAAATACAGACCAACAACGCAACTGTAAAACACAAAACAAATTTGAATGAGGGCTGTGGAAGATGGTATAGAGTTGGGAACTGAAGTCATCTGAAACTGAAAGCAGAGAGAGTCTTTTTCGAGGATGAGCTTAAGAAAAATGCAGTGAACTCAGGATGAGGAAAATATGTTTGAAGACTAGAAGGATTCATTTTTTTCTCAGTGATTAAATACTCAAGTGTCTCTCAAATTTATTGTTATTACTGGCTACTTCAAATAACTACTCCAAGTAGGACTCAGGTCCTAGCATAAAGAAAGGGCAGATCTGATCTCAGTGCTGTTTGCACTGCCATTCATCAGTCCTGTGATATCCCCCAAATCGGCTTAGAAGGAAAAGGACATAGTGAGGAAAACAGTACTAGAAAGCATGTGCCTACCCAGCATGCACAAAGGCTTCCTGGCAAATTTGAGTCTCCCCCTCCATCCTTTGTAGCGACAGCAACAGCCAGCAGCCCAGATTCTTAAGGCAAACTCTGCTCCAAAGATGAAAATGGCAAAAGTTTCCTGTATCAAGACACAAACTACATTGTTAGTTTCATAACAAGTTTTGTAGTAATTCTGGACACATGGATATACCTGAAGGTAATAAATGTACAAGTGTTGGGGATACTTGTGAGAGAGAGGAAAAAAGTCTAGGAGAATTCAGTTTGATGAAACAGGCAAGGCAAAGTGGGACATTCCTTTCCATCCTGCTAAGTAGTCTGTAGAATTTGTCCCTGTTCTTGGGTAAATGTGAAGTGCTTACCCTGCCTTAATGTAAGGGACATTACTTCATAAAAAGAACCTCCTGTTCCACATAAAATGGGAAGACATATGTGAGTGGTGACTGCAAAGTCCTCAGTACACTCTATACCTACACCCAGGGTTACCCAGCAGCAGCTCATCCATGCAGCCATATCTATAGAGATGGGGCAGGATACAGTATATTCATATGGTCATAAATTTAAGGAAATGATAAAGACACATATAAGACAAATTTAAGGCATATATTGTTTCCTTAAATTTCTGGTGGACAGAAGAATGGGATTTTCCACCTTCCTGAAGAACCTTTCTAAGCATGGGGAGGGAATGGGGAGGAGAGAGCTTCTCTGAGGTGCTCAGCAGAGATGCACCAAGGGCAGTCTGGGGCACATGGTTACTTTTCCTCTCTGTGAATAGCTGGCAAGGAGGAAAGGGGCACTTTTCCTCATGCTCAGACCCACAGCTCCTAGGTGCTTCTGAAAACTGCTGAAAGCCACATAAAAACAAGCACAGGAGAAGGAAAAATAACCTTTTCAAATGTGAAAGCTGGGCTATAAGTAGAGCAACAGAGACCAAAAGGCAAGTTTCACATTCTGTAAGGGATGAAGGTGTTTTCATACAGGCAATTGTTGAGAAGGAACATGCAAGAGGAATTCACCTTTCATTCCTTTTGGCATTTAGCTCTTGCTCAGATCTACATGTCTCTGGGGGTGTAAAGGAAAATGGAAATTGAGACCCTGGAACTAATTCTCCTCTGCAGTTTCCCTAGGGATACTCTATACAAGGCCAGGTTAAGTGACATGCTGTGCTCTCTATTTCATGACAGCTATGGGAGCTGAGGAAGCTCACTGTTACGATAATTTTCATAGAACATTGAATACATCATGTTTATAATTTGTGAGTGTTTTTTCTCTATTTTCTTCTACCAAATAGGAGTCCTATAGAAATAATGTCTTGAGAATGAACTTCAGCATTTATAGAACCAGCATTCTGGAACATCCTGGGAAAGGAATGTATTTGCTGCATGTACATTTTCTCTCAGAGGCACTGCCTGCAACAATTTCAGTTATGCTGCTGTTGGACACAAGTATGAGTCCAATTCTGATGACCTCCCTTGAAAGAAATACAGGGATTTGTAGAGTACTATAGAATGAATCCAAATTTTTGAAAGATGCCTCAGAAGAATAGCTTTCAAATGTGCTAAGGTCTGGCATGGTCAATGGGAAATTTACTGATAACTTGATGGAAGAAGTGTTAACCAAATGCTAAAAAGCCATTATTTAAAAGCCTCAGGCAAGTATTTTTCCTCTAATTTTCTTTTTACTCAGAAACCTCATTTGCTTTTTACTCAGTCAGTGTTGACAATGGAATTGGGAACTCTCCAATATGTAAGTGTATGGTCACTGCTCCAGGACCAATGGCAGAAACCTTATTGTGCTGCAGAGATGGGAGTAAGTTTTCACCCCAGCTGATGGGGCTGGTTTCCATGCACAGGCATTACCAGGGTGGTGCAGCAGCCACAGTCTACTTACCAGCAAGAGGAGCCAGTCTCCCGAAACAGTTTCATACTCCTTGAAAGTTGTCAGTACAGCCAAGATCAAACAGCCCAAGACAATTAGAAACCTGGAATGAAATAAAAAAGAAAAAAACACAGCATTGTTACCTCTCTCTGGATTTGCACTGGATACTGCCTACAAAATCCATCAGGGGATGGCTGCTTCCTATTGGCAAGCAGAGAGATGGGCTTTGATGAAGATCAAGGGTTCTCAAACAGGATGGAGCATGGGAAGGTGGCCGTCATGGCAAGATCCTAAATTAGGATTTTCCTGGGACAGACCTTTATTAAGTAACTCATTTGCATTCTTCAAGAATTAAATGGGTGATACTGCTTTTTTTGGAAGGAATTGGATGATATAGCAGAGGATTTTATTGCTCAGGAGGTCTATTCCAAGCCAGTGTGCTGTGTTCTTACCAGAATGACACTGCAGTTACACTGGAATGAATGTACTTGGCACATCCTGAAACGTGGAAAACAGTAAGCACTTCACTACAGTGCAGCACCAAGACAAACCCTCCCTTGAAAACTGCACTGCATTTCTTTTTTTTCTTCTCTTTTTGCACTCGTTTCTATGCTGATGAAAAGATTAAAAGGTTTGAAAGAGAAACGAGAGAGGGTGAATTTCTGCTCACCAGTAAATCACTGTCTCTCCGTGAGGTTCCAAAACACAGAGATTTGACTGAAAATTTAACTCCCACTGCTCGTAAATCAAATTCAATCGCATTGATCTGCCTTATAAAACTGTTCCCAGGTTCAAACTATTCAAAATATTTTGTACACAAAGTGAGGAAAAAAAATCAAGGGACTCTAATAAGTGATTACTGTAGAGCAGAGTGGGGGAGGCTCATATTCTGCTACTTCATGTACCCAGATGATTGGCATTTTAATGTGCTTCCAAAACCTGATCCACAGGAACAGGGGGACAGGTGGCCATGTAAATATTTGGAGTTTGGTAAATAAATGGGAAGTATGTCTCCATAAAAGCTCTGGAACCCCTGCTTTCATATCTAAGGTACATCAAAGAAATGATAGGCATAAGGTACTGAAGTCATTCAGGGAAAAAACCTAGCGGAGAATCAAGGTCTGTTTGGTGCGTGCTACCTGTTTTGAATTTCAATCTGATACCTGTAGTGTGATTTCATTTCTGGCTGAGTAAAACTCCACTTTGTTTCACCAGGTTAAATGAGCAGAGCCACAGCCTGCAGTGTGGAAGCAGTGGGCAAGGGCTCAGCTCAGAGACGTGTCCTCTAGCCTGCATTGGGTTTTCATTTCCTTCATGTATGAGGAAACCTAGGGCTAGAGGACAGTGTTCTGAGAATTTACAACTTCTATACAGATGGAGTAAACGGACACATGTGAGATCCAGACAACTCCTGCTGCCTTTTGGGAGGGAGGTTCCTCCAAACAGCATCCACTAGCACCCTCCAATGCAAAGCAAAGACAACGGTGGAACACTTCACATAAAACCTTGAAGGATTACTTTGTTGTGGCTTCCATAATTAGTTATTCAGACAAGATTCTCATGTCAAGAAAATTGCAGGCCAGCCACTTTGAGCAAGGTTAGAAAAGAAATAAGTATGTTTGCTTATGCTAAATAATTTCTTTGACAAGTTTCTCCTTCTGCCAGTGACCAGCCATGCTCTGGAGCATGAGTTGAGTAGTTGGTAGGAAACAGCCTTTGGGTCTATAATGTGTCTTCTTCCATCTACCTATAACCACACTCACACTGCTCAAGACATTTGGCAGCTCACTTAGCAATTCTGTGATACTCCTGCCATGCCCTCAAGCTTGCTTTGTCACACCATTCCTTGTTGTCTCCACCATGCAGTTATGAAGCTAGAGGCTCACTGGCTTCCCAAGATCCAGCTATTCTGCACCTCCATGAGCAAATTAGTGAAAATTCAACCAAACCAACATGATTCCTTGTATTAGCTATAAACCACCTATGCTCTGTCACATTACAGCCATTACAGTGGTACCATCACTAATGCTCCATTTAAAACTGGGCAGCTGCCTCTTGGTACTTTCCATTACAGCCATTTCTTTATACCATGTGAAAATTCCATCATCCATCAGCTCACAAGTATCATTAAAATGATTTAATGAAAGGTGAAACACACTGAAAACAGTCCAAGGAAATGACATCATCACATTACATCATTACTTACTTAAAGGCGTGAATTTACAAGATCATTCAACAGAACTCCGCTGTCAATTAAAGGTGATATACAGAATTTTGTCCAAAAGGAAGACAGACCATAGCTAAGTCGTGAAATCGTCGTCTTTTGCCTAAAAATACCTGCGGTTTTACCACTAGAGGGTACCGGTGCTCCATGGAGCAAGGGGATACAGCTCGCTCTTGTTTTCCTTCCCCACGAAACAGACTCAGTTCAGGTGATGTTCAGGCGATTGCACCCATGTATTCGATATGCAAGAAAAGGAGTCTCACGGTGGTGAAAGGGCTTTTCCTTGGCAACCAAAAACCCCAGATGCTGACAATGAAGGACAAGGAGTGCTCCTTGTTTGATCGCCCATCCATGAAATAACAAATCATAACGGACAAAAACCCATGAAAAGTAGAGTGAGAGAGACTGGAAGTCATAATAATAATTTTGAGGGCAAATACAAGAAGGAAATGTGGTCTGAATTCCCAGATGCAGGAAGAGCAACTCAGAGGTGCAATTGCTGAGCAGGAACTGCAGCCCCCAAACCCACACAGATCACAGAGCCAGGCTCTGGGGTTTGAAGGGATGAAAAGCCTGTCTCAGTACACACAGCCACAATCCATCTTCGAAGGGTCAGCTATGCTCCTGAGACACTGTTTCCAAAGGATAAACACCAACTGCAACCTCCTACAAGTTAATCAGCTCACATCTCAGCAGTCCTCCCTTAGAATCTGCAATTGGAACTGCAGTTCAGAGCACTCCATGAATTTTAATCCGCATTGACACAATGAAACCCAGCCTCTTCTGGTCTGGATCTTGGTGTTTGTGAAGACTGTGAGTCTTCTTCTGTCCTCTGTCTATGGGAGACGTGACAGAGATGACTTTTTTTTTATCAGTCCCCTTTGCTCAGCAAAGATGATAACAAGAGACATCTTCCCCTTGCCGCTTCTGCCCTGATCGTGGGCACGTGTACCACCTGTGCCCATAGGATGGCCATGCAAACATAAAGACAGCTGCTGAGTCTGTGTTGTCCTGTGGCAATAGAACAACATCTGAGCCTATACGGTCTAATTTTATCTTGTAGAGGCAGCAGTGTGGGCTGAGTGGTTGCCCGACTGTAAATCGTGCAAACA
Organism: Serilophus lunatus; assembly: GCA_013399895.1. Taxonomy (NCBI): domain Eukaryota; kingdom Metazoa; phylum Chordata; class Aves; order Passeriformes; family Eurylaimidae; genus Serilophus; species Serilophus lunatus. The sequence goes on from VXBA01004285.1 coordinate 236,302, forward strand.
GGCAAATCACAGATTGAGAAACGGCTGAAATCATAGAGAATGAGCAGGAGGGAGACTAACACTGACTTGGGGAATCAAGGGGCAAAAAGGGAGGAAATCTGAAATTTACTTGCAGTTTTATGATGCTATTCATGAGACATAGAGCATCAAGGGTTAGAAGAAAGAAACAGGGTAAAAATCAAGGTTTGAAATGAAAATTGAGTCCTATTAAGCCTAAGTTTCCTATTAAACAGTGTTTCAGCAGGTGGCAGTCCAGACTTCAAGATTGTAACTCGCATATGCCAAATAAGAAGCTCGATGTGGTTCTTCAGCTTTCTATAGTCATCCTTGCTATTATTTTATGTAATTTTTCACAGCACATTATGTTGTCCCTGTTTGCAGCATTATGCCTAAAATCTCATTAGTTTGTTGGATGTGTAAGTTCCAGACCACTGAATGGCAGTGCTCTTTTGTCACTGTCACAACTAACATGTTATTCTAGTAAATATATATTCTTAATTTTAGAACTCACATATTTAATACTAATGTTGTCTAATTGTGCTATTTTGGTGTACTAAAAACAGTATTCCAGAAACAATATATAATTTTCTAGAAAATAAGTAATTTATGTCTATGCACTATCATGAATCTAATGCTTCTTGGATGAACAGCACAGATTTTATTTGGTAAATTTTTACTTATTATTTAGCATTCTTTGAGTTTTTCTATATCTGCTTTAATTTCAAGGCAAGAGAATGCAGATCTACCTGAGAACTTTTACATGTTTTTTATATATACATGTGCCCATCATTATCCCTGTTCACCTTCCCTTTCTTCAAAATTGTAGGAGCAGATCAGATAGTAATTTGCCTGCAATTTATTCCAAATCATGGCAGTCCTTTTGAAGGTGTTTTAAGGGTGAGATTCAGCAGCAGCAGGCCAAACATTTGCATCTGGCATCATTTTGGCAAATTTTTGTGCTGTGTGACAAAACGTTAAGCCTCAGTGAGGCTTAATTAATAGAAAGGAACGTGTGCAAGTGTGTAACTCATGTTGCTTCAAAGTAGAGAGATCAAGCACTAAGAGAGGACATTTCTTCTCTGTAACTCTGGGGACAGACTCCAGGGACTAGCTCCTATGGAGATGTGTACTGGGCACATTAGCTGAATGCCATCCCTTATGTTCAGCCCTCTTTTGGATATTATTGCAAACAACATCTTTTAACAATATTTATGTATTTTTACTACTGAAAGAATTAACCTACCAGCCACAGCAGCCCACTTCTTACATGACCAGGTTTCTCTGAAATCCCATGCTGTAAATTTAGGTATCACAAGTAGTCAAGGAGCCTGGTTACAAAATTATAACCCATGGTCTGGGCAGGAAAGCCTCTTTAACAGGTAGTAGTAAGAATTCCCCTCCAGTGTGACAGTGTAACAGACTTCTGTTAGCATTCAATACCATTTCTTGCAAGCCATTAGGATTTCTTCTGTCTCCAAATGTTCTTAGGAATCTTAGATTTTTGTGCTTTACTTCATTTCATACTTTCATATCTTCCCCTAAAGCTTGTTCTCTGGTTTCATTATGTTCTGCCACCTGGTAAATGCTAATGGAATTCTCTAAGACTGTGATATATAAGGAAAATCTGGCAGTGTTTTGCTAAATTTTTGGTTTAGGGTACCCAAAGCAATATGGTTCTAAACCATGATTCCCACACACTTTCCCAAATTTCATATCGGAACAACCTTATTTTCTTCAACTATGGGCTTTTACCCATAAAGATTAAAAATGCATTTTTTCTCACAGTTTTTTTCAGTTGCTCTGTATTCCTACTCACCATCTTTTTCTCTTCATCCAAACTTCATTTTTCACAGAACATCTGCAGTATCTTGCACTGATCGTTTTATGGTTGCTAATGAGAGGCTTAAGTTGGGATTTTTAACACTAAAAAAAAAATTACATTACCAAATATTTGAGAACAGCTCTTCTGAGAGGAGGGAATGCATGCCTGATTTCCACAGACTTGGGAATATTCACTGTTTAATATTTAGATTATTGAAGCTCTGCTCTTCCAAGCAATAGGCCAGAGATCAGCACTAAAATAATGGAAAAATTCAAACACTTTGTGAGGTTACAAAAGTGCAGGGGGTGCAGGGAAGAGCACTGAGAAGCTTTGGGGAGGTCCTGGAAGACAAGGGAAAAACCAGCAAGTCCCGTGGGTAGAGGCATTCAAAGGTTCCTATTTCTCTGCATCCACGGATTCCACTGAGTGCACACCGTCACATCCAGGAGTCCCTGTTCCAATGCCATCATACAGCAAGGACAGGGTAGAAATGCCACACTGAATTATCACACTCTTGCTCTGCTGCAACGGCAGAGGCACAGCAAGATCCTCCACAAGATGCTGAAGGAAACTAAAAAGTAAGAGATCCCCTAAAGCTCCCAGGTCTCACTGGCACAAAAGCTAATCTGGCAGGTGATGAGATGGTATCCCAGAATGGCACTACTCCACTGGTGACAGAAGTGACAGACATTGTCCCTTGCATGGGAAGGAAGCCGAGCCAGAAAAGCCCAAACCCTTACTCATGCCAGGTTTTTGATGACCCCATGTTCTCATTGGCAAGAATGCCTCTGAACAGGCTTCACTGCTGTTCCTCTGAGTTTGGAAAGCTTTTAAAATCAAGATCTGGGAGAGGAAGTCTGTGCTTCACAGCAGGGTACTTAGGGTGCAAAAGAACAGTTTTTATATTACATGGCTCCTCTTTTCTGTCCTCCACGTATATGCCAAGAGCCAGGTTAAAACCTCTTTGTCTCGTTGCTTTTTCTTCAGGTCCACTCCTAAAACCCTTTTTCTTCAATGCCTTGTTGGCCACCATTGGCAGCTTTCTCAGGGACTCTGTCATGCTGGTATAAAATATTTTGGGTTGGCAATGTCAGATAGCACAGACACCATTAACCTGGATTTTCTGCTCGAGGAGACATTTCAGAAAAATGGCCTGACACATTTCCCAGGTTTGCTGGCACAAGACCGCAAAACAGCCCGGAGCACCACATTTCCCTGCCTGTTTTTTCTCAGCTTGGAAGACATGAGATATCCACCAAGATTCTATATTCCTCTTGAGACAAGTGTTAAAGGTGGTCCAAAATGCCTGGCATATGTAAGTTACTAGAAGACACCTAGACATCTTATCACACAGGCCACTGACTGAGGGACAGATGGCAGAAGTGAAGAAGAGGCAGTGACAGCATTAACTATCAAGGAGTTAGAAGTCTCCTATCCTCCTGCAGCCTGAATAAGGACAGAAAAGCTTCTGACTGTGGCAACTAAATATTCTGAGTTACTTCATTAGGGGTTTTAAATTCTATTTTTATATTAAGCGAAGGACATAGGACTGAACTATTGTTGGGGCTTCTATCTGCCATGACCAATATGCCTATCCATGGGCTTATCTCTGGCTGGCAGCATGCTGCTAATTGAGTTAAGACATATAGACAACGAAACACGGAGAGCCATGCAGCACAGCAGAGCAGGGAGAGCACAGAGCCAAACCCCATCATCCAGCAGCCCCAGCTGCAAAACCCACAAATCAAATGGGTTTCAGAAATGCTTCTGACAGAACATTCTCCAAAGGAAACTAACAAACTTGTGTGAAGCCATTTGAAGGCAAACTTCCAAGATTCATACATTGTTTTATTCTAAATTTTGTGAAATAAAAGCGTAGGACATTTGAAAGTCAGCATGTAATGGACCAGCCAAGTGCCCAGGCTTCAGCAAACCTGGGAAAGAATTGAATTCAGATTGTATAAAAAGCCTAAGGTAAGAGTGGTAATCATCCATATGAATGCTTAAACATCTAGAGAAAAATTTCCAGGAAGGTACCTTTTTAAATGTCACCAACAATGATGTGTCTAGAGAGACAAATGATCAAGGAGTCTACTTCCAAACATGACAAAATTTCAAGGATACTTAAGAATTAGGATCTCTCATATGCAGTGATCTCCCCCACAACCCCTTCTAATTTCTTTAGAAAGGAGGAGAGGACTGAGTTAGATCCTCTGAAAAATTTTGTAGAAAATACCAAAAAATGCAAATGGGAGGAACTTCTGAACCCACTGTTGTACCTTTTGCCTGGACTGAGCATACTGTTGTGATATTTTCTACCTTCCCATTTGAAATCAGTGAAGATCAAAAGACTGTAGGAGACAGAAAAGAAAGAAAAAAACCTAAGCAGAAAAGCCCAATCAAAGAGCCTACCCACCCTTTCTTCCACCTAACCAAATTCCTTTTTCTTGCAGGCACTGACTTAAAGTACATAAGGTCCTCCAAAAGTGATATAGCTGAAAGTGAATTTCTAATATAAAGGCAATATTGTCCAGAAGTAGCCTCTGTAAGACTCTAATACAGGCTTTCTAGGTAGAGAATTGCTAATATTAATTTGGTGGCCAGACAGATTCTCACAGTGAACTGGAAAGAGTATCTTTATTCTTTATCCAACTGTTTTTTCAACAGTTGGATTTTTTCTACTTTTGACCCTACATTGCAGAAACTACACTTCTAAAAATGCCAATACTTCCAGCCTAATGTAGCACTTTCAGTCAAGTGAGGTTGCCAAGTATCATTCCCAATTGGAACTGAATCTTCTTTGCCTGTGCCTTCTCAAACTCCATCTCACACTCACCTTTACATATGAACATGAGCACTTTATTCAGTGATCTCAGTTTTCACATGGAGTGAGACATTCAGAAGAGAAGTTGCATGGTGCCATTCCCAATGGGTTTTTAGCATGGTCAGAGATTTGTAGTCATGCAAGGAAGATGTGCATGGCTGCATATGACCTGCATCCCACAACAGTCCCACAACACTCCTAGTCCAGGTAACAATTTAGTGGGTTTTCCATTATGGGCAATGAAGAGTGTCCTGATAATGCATACCCTGTGGAGCCAGATATATGGCTCAGTTGTTTCAGGTTAAGCAGGATCTCCAGATTTTCTGGCATTTACTCAACAGAGAGCTTTATCACTTTGTGCCTGAGGTGGCCACACTCGTGGCTGTGACACAGGGCACTTGACTCAGGACTTTTTCAGCTAAAAGCATGAAGTATTACAGCTAGAATGGAAGAGAGATCTTTTCCACATAGTATTTAATCACTGCCTGCACTGGAGAAAATCAGACAAAGGTCTCACATCTTGGCTTTGAGCCATCCAGTTGTTGGCATTTTTTAAATGCAGGAGGACTTTTTGAAATTTTTCTAAGCTTTGTATGAGTGAAGAGTGCAGAGTCATTACTGCATCTTAGCCTGTGTGACAACACTGCATGTCAGCTTTCCTTAACAATCTGATCTGTGGACTGTGACCCATTCACAGATCTAGTGATGCTGCAGAACAAGCTCACATCACTCAGTCAGTCGGGGAAGGATTTCTTACTGTGCAGAGAGAAAAAGGATGAGCTGCTGTCACTTTATACAGAACAGGAGAAGAAAAGGAGAAAGGATTTGTGCTAAAAGATGCAAGGGCTAAACTCATGTTACAAGAGCTGTGGGTGGTGTGCAAGAATGCTTCTTCTTGGAATATACAAATTGACACAGACAAAATACTATGCTAATAGACCAAATTACCCAGCAAATTAAACCAGAATTTTAATCCAGTTTGACTCGATGCTGTTCCTATAAACCTTTCCTTACACCAGACTCTTCATTTTTTCCTTTGTGCTCCATAGATAATCAGGCTGTAGTTTGGCATTGATGATCAGCCAAGTAACAAGGATTCACAGCTCTGGTTCATTTCCAGTACCCCAGAAAATGGCATTAGCTGGAGGCAAGAGGAAGGCCATTGAATATTCTTAAAAATCTCTCTAGAACAGAACTGGGAATGTCCCAGAGGCTCTAGATTATCTCAAATATCATGTGAAAATAGCCATTATCAGTATAGGAGTCTTATCTCAGTCTGATCCCAAGGGAAGGGCTTTTATCCAATAATGATGGACATCCTGATGCAACTTCACTCTCATGCTGCCTCTCCACAGGGGTACAGATATTCCTTCCACAGGTTCTGGTACCAGCCCTATATGGACACTGAAGACCCCTCAGGGAGTCTCATAGTGTACTAGGTGTGTGTAATCCAAGCCTCACTTCTTTTTGGAGGAGATGGCTCCATGACATCAACTGAGAGTATTGCCAAAGTTCTGACACTGAGCATAGTGAAAATGCCGTTTGGATGTCAACCTGAACAGAATAGTCTCCTATCCATACCTTCCCCAGATGGCTGAATGCTTGCTGCTGTGCCCTTCCTCTCAGTGCAGAAATGAAACCACTCCCTGTAACTCAGCTTCACAAAAATCAAACCACTGCCACAACTTCATTATCTGCCTTTCAAAACATATTTGAAGCTTCTCTTATAGTTCTCTGCGGACATTGGGAATTTTTTTTTAACATTTTGTTGGGAAGACAGAAGAGGGACAGAAAGTAGATTTCAACTCTAAAATGTCAGCTGCTGCCTTGGTGGTTTAACCCATTACAAAACACATGGCCTGGATAGAAAAGTTTGTTTAGAGGCAAATCTCTTTATAATAGGGGATTTTTTCAACACCTTGCCTTTAAACTAATGAGAGTCTATCAATAACTTTGAAGTGATTCAGCAAAGTTGCTTAAAGAGGCTGTGTCGTGTGGAATTTCTGTAAGATCTGCATCTCCACAGGAAAGAGCACTGAAGGGTCTGCAGCTGCAGACTGGTGCTAACAGAGCCACTGAGGCCAACACACGAATAGCTGAAATGTGTGGTACAGATAAGTCATATATGCTCCTTTTCCATCTCCAGTTCACATTCATTGTTATATGATGAGTTGTGTCAGCATAGCAAATGATTCACACCCTCCTTGAAGGTGAACTTTGAATATGTGCTTCAGAGGTCACTGTATCCTCCTGATTTACACAACTGAACAGTAATAATAACACATGGTATTTGTACCTATGTAAATTTGACGCTGTTTTAAAATATTTTTGCTGGTTTGCATTGCCATAAGCAATTAATCAGCATTCAGAAATCAGAACAATCCTCTGTAAGCATGCAATATTTAATCTGAAGTCTGAATTCGAAGCCTTTGGAAGAGGTTATCAGCCTTTTCCAGACCTGTCCAATTTTATTCCAAGTGTTTTACCAGCATCTGCAACAATGCTTCTGAACACAATCTATGATGGCCCTTTTGCTCAACTGACTCGTTAATATCTCAGATTACGTTATCCCTGCTTAACCTGACAGATTCAAACAAAGACAATTCTATCAAACCTTCAGGAAAAAATGGTAATATGGAAGGCAATGCTTTTCTTTGAAGAGCTCTGTTGAGTTGAATAAGTAAAATGAAATGTACAGAACTCAGCATATGTAAACTACATTTAGAAATATAAAACTCAATTTGCAGTAACGAGAAGTTCTGCATGCAGAATTTAATCTAGGTCTGTGCTAAGTAACTCACTTGGGACTCACATGTTTGTATCCTCAAAATCCAGGAATCTTTGGGTCTCTCCTAAATGGAATAGCTGGTTTTACTGAAAGAAGTTCCTCTGTAACAGAGGAGTACTGGGCACAGTGGGACACAGCCTTGACACAACTTTCCTATTCTTACTTCCTATTCTTCCTATACTTTCCTATTCTTCCTATTCTTCCACGGGAAGAGGAATTCCAATTCCTAATTAAAGCTTTGCCTCCTTCTTCTGTTGTGGCATCAGTGCAGAGAATGACTGCAATCTGAACATAAAAATGAGTCTGTAGAGCGGAGAGTTAAATCCATTTTCAGGTATAGCATGACAGATCTGACCAGCCAGCCAAAAAAAGCTCACTCAGAGAGCTCAATAGTCCTCTGAGCTCCAGAGATTGTACCAGATGGATTAGTGGGATAGTAGATACTTAACTCATGCATATGCATAGAGACATTTGGGTGCCCGAATTGAATATCTAAATCTGAATCTCATCTCATGCAGGTGAACAGAACCAGAAAGTCTGGAGCAGAAAGCAACAATACTGATGCTCTGCTCACAGCTTGCAGTGCCTCTGCCAGTCTAAATAATGCAATGATGGGGAAGATTTACATCAGACATACAGAGCTTTTCCTTTTTCCTGTAAAATTAAGACTGCTGCAGAGGGACGAATGTCAGGCCTAGGTTTTTATTGACCTCCCAGACAACTGTGATGGTTGACACAGGCATGCATAGTGTGTGGAAAGTCAGGATTTTCTCCTTCCATATTCCACCGGGAAATCTCCAGGGATGGGGTGGCACACTTGCCACGTGACTATAGAAAACATTAATAAGTGAGCACTGGTCTGTAACTCTTTCATGGGTGAAAACCTACGGAATCAGATGATCCCTCCAGTAGCTCAATGCTCTGAATATATAGGAATATTAGCCTTGGCTATCTACAGCGTTGGCTGTACATTTGTATTTGGTCTAACATGGCTTGAAGTTGTTCCCAACAATGATTAATTACTTAGCTCATAGGCTTTAACTGTTCCAGGGATATTTTCTGAGTAATCTTGATCAAGATGCTCATGACCGATTGTACATTGATTTTTCCATTGCTTTCCAGCAGCAGTAGCCCCACAAAGATTCTGGATTCTGATCTATACTCACAGTAGTTCGCATTGTTTTTTAACAGGAAATTAAGGAGCTGGTCCCAGGTGGCCTGTTTGGAGAGGTGGGGAGGAGAGACTCAGTAAGTATTAGTTTTCAAGTTATTTGAATCCTGAGAGTGCTGTGGTAAGTCTAATGATAAAGTCAATTACCCACAGGAACAAAATCTGAAAAGGTTTCATGGTGAACACTTCACATTAAATTAGTGGCACTATTTTGGTCATTGTGACACATTAAAAATTAGCACATGGTTACACTCAGCTTGCTTGTAATGTTATCAGATGTGTCTCAAGGTGCCTGCTTTAAGTGTACACTAAATAGATGTGATGTGGCTGTGGATGCTGTTTATCTAACACAAGTGATTCAACATGCCCACAATAGAAAGCATGTAATTAAGTTCTGCATGCACCACTATTGGACTTATGAGGCAAGCTAAGAAATATTGCATTCTTTAGACTCTTGAGGGAACTTGTGCTCCTTCTTCCAGCATGGATCACTATGTTCTTTCCTTCACAGGACAGAAGTATACAAAAGCATGTGAAACCTTTCAAACACAAATATTTTCTGCCAGGAATTTTGAGCCATTGTCCTTATACAAGACATGGCCCACCATGCACAAAAGTGAGAGCAGCTTTTCCCCTGGGCCTCCACTGGACAAATTAATAATGCAATAGTCATCTTGTATATTCTATTGTGTCTTTCAATTTTGCTCCAGTGCTTGGTCTCAAGTCAGCTTTATCTATCTATCTATCTATCTATCTATCTATCTATCTATCTATCTATCTATCTATCTATCTATCTATCTAAATTTTTTTATTTTTATTTTTTTAAACTCTCTTATTATTTATTTATTTGCTTGGATTTTTTTATTTATTTCTAGTTCAGCTTTTATTATTACCCTAGTTTACAGAGCAGGGAATAAATGACACACATCTGTCTATGCATCTTTTATTAAACCATTAATCTTTCCATTATCAGCTCAAAAGCAGGGTTTATATTGCAGTCATCAGACCCAACGATTTCATGGGCTGATTTAGCAGTAATTCCTATCGGTTAGTTGATATCCCACAGATTCAAACTTCATGAGTTAGATGATAAAAGAAGCAGCAAAAAATAACGGCTAAAACCAGATTGAATCCAGGGGCTATTGGTTCCATTTCACTTGCTTTTATGGTACAGCAAGCTAGCTGGATTGAAGTAATACTAGTAATGCCTTCAGCTAATGTTCCTAATTGATAAGGTAGCAGTGCATCAGGCCAGGAATTTTTTTGCATGCATGAGTTTTCTTAAATTCATTCAGCTGGGAACAAGTATAGATACATTTTCTAGGATTCTCACATAAAAAATCCAGACCACTTTTATTTCACAGTGTATATGACATAAATATCAATGCTTTTGGGGGCTATCAGTTCTTATATCTTAATGACTTTAGAGTCAGTATGAATTGATATGGTTTTTATACTTCTGCCTGTGCCTCCTCTCCACTTAGCCCGCTCCACCTGCAAGATAGTATCCAGGTTCCTCCATGACATGAACCAGCCTGCTTGTTTGGTGAGGAAACTCCTAAATGGAGGCAGAGCAGGTAACCCCACAAATCCTACATGCTGTTTGGTTCACTTAGGTGTCTCATGATCTCTACAATGTGGATAAAACTAACAGGTTGATGCAGAAGTATCTTTCTTGGCTGAGGAATTTGAATGACCACTTGAGCACTGTTCCATAAGACAGGATAGAAAGCACCTCAGTGATCTGGAGAGATGGCAAGACCCAAGCTTGTGCACTCCATCTGCCAGCATTCCTGAGAACCAACATAAAATGAAAAGGTATAAAAAAGTTATCCTGTGTTAATTGTCTACTGTTGTTCCAGGTTAGCACTGATGCTTTCAGGAATATGTTCTGTTTCTCATTCTTTGGTGTCCAGTGGAAACTTAGAAAATGTGAAATATCAAACTGGACAGATTCAGATTACCTTAATTCTACCCTGCCCTTTGCCTTATAGTTTGGATTTCATCACCTCAGCAGTGCTGGGTTTAGGAGATGTTCAGGCCATGTGAATTTGTTGCCCAATCTTCACTAACACCATGAATTTACTTTGTTCATCTCTCTAGTGATGGGGTTTCAATCTCAATTAGTGAAAAAAACCCCATCTATGGTTCTTGAGAACAAGTTTCTGTACACACACTCTTACAACTTTACCTTGAAGATGGAGAATGAGATCTGGTCAAGAAGCCACACTACTACTGTCACTTATTAGTACCTCTAATTTAATTGTAGGGTGTTTTAGTATGAAAGTACTAGAATTAATAAATCAAAGGCATTAAGACAAATGTAGCTGAAGTAGAATGGGTTAATTTTTCATACTAAGAAGCAATTAATTCATGTGAGGGGACAAATTCTATGCTTTCACAGTTAATCTGCTTTCATAATCATTGTAGCTTGGCTAAAGCAGGCTCAGGTATTTCTATATCCCATTGAAACCTCTTCCATATTTGTATTTTTTGTTCATTAAAAGCAGTACATATATGAAGGCCTCCATTTCAGCAAAGTAATGACAGATTGAGCAGAAGTGTTATAAAATCCAGGAAGGCTTCGATGCACAGGATGACACACTTTGTACATCTTACTTCCACAGTCTGAGTTAAGCCAAGCACCAGATTTGGCAACAGGAAGGGATATGTCTTCACTTTGCTCTGGCATTGAGCATTGACTGAGGATTGTATATTTTACTTTTTTTCCCCTGGAATATCAGGCACTGCATATTTCTTAGGCTTAACTGGGAATTATTTTATTATATTGGGAGAAGATTAGTGTCTCAATCTTGAAATACTTGGTTTTCAGTATAAGCTTTTTTTATTTAAATGCTTCATGTTCATCGTAGAGGTGGCTTTGTCATTGTCCTGGTGAATGCAGTAGATCATCACTGATATCACCTGAAGAAAACACTTAATTTTCTGTGTCTACATGTGACTGAACCTGTTGGTCCTTGTAGCCTTTTCCAATGAAACACAGGACCCCATCTTCATAGTCTGGAGCCTGACCCCTCCAGCACAGAGGTGCAGGAGGGATTGTAACTCTTGCACATGCAGTGGACAGACCATTGAAATGAACACAGAAAGGTCATAGAATCATAGAATATCCTGAGTTATAAGGGACCCATCAGGATCATCGTGTCCAGCTCCTGGCCCTGCACAAGACAACCTCAATAATCACATCATGTGCCTGATAGCATTGCACAAACACATCTTGCAATCAGTCAGCTTGGTGCTGTGACCACTTCCCTGCGGAGTCTGTTCCAGTGCCCAACTACCCCTAACATGCAACCTAAACCTTCCCTGAACAGCTTCCTGCCATTCTCTCAGGTCCTGTCACTTGTCACCAGAGAGAAAAGATCAGTGCCTGTCCCTCTGCTTCCCCTTGTGAGGAAGTGGGAACTGCAATGATGTCCCCCCTGAGTCTCCTCCAGGCTAAACAAATCAAGTAACCTCAGCTGCTCTTCATATGACTCCCCTTCCAGGCCCTTCATCATCTTCATTGTCCTCCTTTGGATGTTTTCTGAGAGCTTAATGTCTTTCTTACATTGTAGTGACCAAAACTGCCACAACATTAAAGGTGAGGCCACCCCAGTCCAGATCAAAGTGGGACAATCCCCTCCCTCGCTCTGCTGGCGATGCTTTGCCTGAGCCTCCCAGGACATGGTTGGCCCTCCTGGCTGCCGGGGCACTGCTGATTCATATTCGAAAGCAGGACTCCCAGGTCCTTTTCCACAGCACTGCTTTGCAGCATCTCATTCCCCAACCTGTACACAGAACCTCTCCCCAGGTGCAGAATCCAGCACCTGCCCTTGTTTGCAGGTGATTGCTCAGCCCTCAGACTTGTCGAGGTCACTCTGTAGGGCCTCTCTGCCTTCAAAGAAGTCAACAGCTTCTCCCAGTTTAGCATCTCACTCAAACTTACTCCATTCCAAGATGAAAATCTGTCCCTTTACTCCATGTTCCTATACTTCCGAGAATTTTACTGACCAGTTCTTCTCCCTGGTTTTGCAGAACAGCTGTAAGAGGCTGATGTGAGAGCACAGGATGTCAAGTGAAAAGTACTAAATAAAGGAAGCAGACATCAGTAGCTGTCAGGTTTAAAATAACTTTTGATGAATAGGGAGAACATCTTTTCATGTGAGCTAAAAATACTACAGGAAATTAAATAGGGTGGTGAAGATGTCTAATCTGGAAAGTATATTCAATCATTATAACATCTTTTACAGCAGTTTTAGTTCTGATTTGAGCTCAAAACCTCAATCTAAACTTAACTTTGGAGCCCTCACATCTCCAGATTGTAAGCTGGTTGCTATATTTATAGACAGTGTTACATGAGTGTTCCTCTCTCTTTATGTGCAGCTATTCAGTAGATATCAAGGCAGTGGGTAGTTCTCCAGAACACATCTGCCTGGTATACCAGCATTATGGAGTTAGGAAGGTTTAATTTAGCAACTTTAACTGCTGGAATTTTTCACTGAGCTTAGATGTGAATGACCAGAAATTATTTAATTATTTTTAACATGAATACCAGATTACTTACAGGCAGGTTTGTATATAGGAGTGAGCATGTGGATGTGCATCTGAATTTATTTTCTGTCAATTAAACATCCTGTAGACATTGATTTGCTACTTCTAGGAGAGCTGAGAGAGACTTGTTTATCACCCCTATCCTAAAGAGGACTTCCCAAAATGCTTGAAGAAATATGGAAAATCAAATTGTTCATTGATTTTGTGAAGTGTTTCTACTCTTCATCCAAAAAAAAAAAAAGAGACAGAATAAACACCTGTGCTTTGGGGAACGAAGCCTAAAAAGAAACATCTGGAAACTTAAGAAAGAGTATGAAGGGAAAGTAAGAGATAGATCTTATGCTTATATAAATTACTGGCAGAACAGTAAAAGATCAGAGCTCACAGCATGAGCCCAAGAGGGGAAGAAGAGAAACAGGGCAATGATGAAAGACAGTAGGCACAGAGAAATGGTGACAGTGTGGCTGCAAAGCCCATAGCCTAACACATTCATGTGAAAATCTACATGCTTCAGTGACCTAAGCACTTCTGATACCTGGTAATTTCCCTCTTTGGGGAAGATGGCCCCAGATATGCTGTCATTATTTTACTTTCTTTTTTTTTTTTTCCCCCCAGCTTAGCTGCTGTCACCTCAAGAATTTTTATCCCACCAATTCTGAGTATCTATGTCTCTGCTGAACGGGGGAAGCCTTAAAGAGCAATATAAAGATATCTCTTCCAACTGTAAAAAAACCCTTTACATTGTAATAGCTTGGAATACAGGTGGCAAATGGAGGTGCCCTTTAGCTAATGCTGTAGTTTTGTGTGCTTTCCAACAGACAGATATGTACTGAATAAGAGAAATCTACTAGAGCAATGAAAAGCTCAAGGAAGGGAAGAAGACTGGACTTAGCTAAGGTTTTATTAGGAGAAAGAAGTAGTTTTGAATTTTACCATGTCAGTCCTGAAGCCTGGGGCTTAAATCCTGCAAAGACCATGCAATCTGTGCTGGATATTACACCACAATACATCATTCCTTGTTCACAACACGAATTCATTTCTGATTGAGATTTTTGAAACCTGTGAAAAAAATAAAGCATATGATTCACCTCCCATTGATCAGCTGAACTACACTAGACTCCAGAGCTTGTGAGGATGTAATCTTTTGGGGGAGTTAAATTTTAACAGACTGTTGGGCTTATTTTTGGTTTGTCATGTGCAAACTGAGTGTTTTCTCATTGGTACCCACTGAGAAGGCAGAAAGGATGATGGCTGTGCTAGAGCTAGTGGTGAAAGGTTATTCCTAATTTCGATCTGGCAAGCAAGTTATCAGCCATCATGAATGACAAGATTCCTTCTCCCACTCAGCCAGTGACAAGCAGACTTTAAAACTCACTGTCTTAAGAAGACATAATTACAAAGCCATTTCAAAGTCAAGGTTAAAAACCTCAGATGCTTCATTGGCCCTTAGCAGGAGAATAAGAAATAGCATTGTAATCTTTCCTCCCTGCCTTCATTAACTAATTCTCTGAACAAAATCTGCAGCTGTTACTCTAGGAGGCAACCGACAGTTAAAGATTAGAAAGGATGTTCTACCTTAAAATGGAGAGAGGAAAGTGTTAGAAAAATAAGAGGATTCTGGATATTTTTGGCAAAATCAAGCTCTGGATCAAATTGTCTGGCAACAGAATGGAGGTCTTTACCATAACATAAGAATGAATGAGGCCACTGGCTGCTGAAAAAAAGCTACTTATAACTGGATGTTATTAACTGGATGTTAATTTACAATGCAATGATTCAATAAACAATAAAAGTGGGGATCATTTCGTGGATTTGTGGGATGGCATATCACCACAAACTAACAGACTAAAATTTCCATAAATATCAGCACTGATTTGAAACTCCCCATTTTCAAATCTAAAGCAAAACAAGGCAAAAATAAATTAAAAAAATATTTCTTATGTAAATCCTTCCATTTACCCTCAAGGAAATATTAAAGAGAAACATGTAAGAGGATCATTTGATCTAATTATATAATGTGAGCAAATCTCTGAATAACAGCTGCAGCATGAAGAGGGTATCAATGTTAACTCTCCAACATGGGTATCAATGTCTGATGATTAGCACTCATGAAAAACACTTTGTTGCACATGCAAAACCCAGTTGCTAAGGGGACCTGAAAACTATTTAAAGCCAGAAAGTGGCAGGCATCTTAATGCATGCTCAGTGTTATGGTGCCTCAGTAATCCTCTCAACATTAATGTTGGTATCTGTGGTGAGAAGTATCCCCTAATTAAGAGCTATACAGTTTTGTACATCATGACAGAAGAAATGAAGAACAGAATAAAAGACTGATGAATAGCCAGCAGACATGTCTACATTCAGAAGGAGCCACTGGATTTTATATAGCCCGGTGCCAAAATGAAACAATTGCATTTATTCAACATGCACATGTTCAAAAAATCTAAACCTTACTGTTCATGAAGACCTACTGAACCTCTGTATGCTGCATGCCCTGCTGCTTCCTACAGGCTGACAAATATGAGACAGAAGGTTAGCTCACCTGCCTGATATTTGCCTGCTGATGGCAAGAGAGAAACCTCAAGTAGGAACTGAAATTGTAGAAAAGTGTCATCCCACACAAATACGTGCCAGAAGCTTTGCAGTTACACTTTCATGTCTTAAGAGTATGAGATATCCATACAATTCAAGAGAAGATAATTCAAAGAAGCTGCTTTGACTCTAACCACATTTCGTAAACTTAATGGTTTTTTTTGCTCTCTGGTATCAGTCTGATATCTGGCCACTCTTAAAGCACTTCCCCTCAGTAATTTATTCTTGCAGACAAGGAGCTGAGAGGCAACTTCATGTACAGACTCTCAGTGCAGTCTGGCAGTGCTCTTGTGGTTCCCATCATTCTGAAACACTCCACAAAGGCAGGACCCAAAACAACTCAGGTAACATTTCTATTGCGAGGTTTCTATTGGAATCCTGTTAACAACAACCCAATAAATTAATTCTGCTATCCTCACAATACTCTCAGGTGATGTCAGACCATACCTCATGCTGCTGTTCCCTGAGTGACACAGGTAACCACAGCACGCAGCACAAATCCACAGTTCAGCTAAAGGAGACTTTAGGAAGTACAATTTTACAAAGGTTACAGGGCCAGTATTTTCTAGAAATTTCAAGGACTCTCTGTGCTAAGAAAACTTTAATTAAGGGAGGCTTGTTGAGACAGTCCTGAAGTGTGAGGCCAGTACACAAAATTCATTAAAAAAGATAAATGTCTCTTCAGTGTTATTAAGAAACAATGGCTTAGTAATTTCCTTTGCTGGACTTACAATTTATTCTGGAGCCATTTTACAATCTTGGAATATGAATTACCTTGCACTAATGCTATCAATACCAAACACACACAGGTGTGCTTTTGCAGAGCAACTGGTCTCTTTATACAAACTAAATTGAAACCATCCATTGCTTTCCAGTACTTCCACCTTAGTGTCTGATTTCAGCCTGACAGCCAAAAGCAGGCATTGAGTAGCAGATTAATGTTATCTGGTGACAAACAACTACGGTGCATTGTCTAATGATGCTGACAATAGCTCATTAATCACAAATTAAACCCTGCAATAATACAGCCACTGGCTTGTGGGGCAAGGGGGAGATGTACCCACAAAAAGAGCAATGACCCCTCTCCCTCCCTGCTCCCTCCTCTAATGTCATGTGGCCCATGTGGTGTCTGCCAGCACAGCCCATTTTGATACCACACCTGCTGTCAACACACCTGCACCACTCCCAAGAACACATATCCTCCTAAGGAATGGGGCCAAAATCATCTTTAGGACATAGAACATGGCATATCGACCAGGCAGAGAGCTCTCTTCGGGCAAAAGTTCATTTTTGCAGTGCTGTGGGCTCTCAGGCTGTGGGTATATAAAAGGGAACACTGGCAAAAATCTCACAGGTAATATCACAAGGAAAGATCAGTCACTTTTGGTTATACAGAACCAAATTAAAGACAGTCACTCTTTGCTGTCATTGTGTTCTGAGGTTTTCCTCCCTCCACCCCACTGAGGGAAATGATCTCAATACTATGAATACAGCAGGAAAACAACTTCATGTAGTGCGCCACGGCTGCTGTGACCTTGATGAAACAATGACATCAGTTTCTGTCTGGTTGAGAGCTGTGCTTTACTCCCCCTCCTCTTAATGAAATTCTGGGACCAGCTTTTGTCAGTCCCCAAGTCCCCATGAACTCCAGTCCCTAGCAGAGCTTTTGAAACAGCAAGGCAGGATAAACTTCTCAAGGTCATAACCTACATTTTTAATCTTGTCCCTCTGCACTGGTTTTCTCTTCCTTGGCAGTGCCTCATTACTTGCTGTGTATTTCTCTAGCAGTCTCCTTGCCGGTCAGTTTACCTAAATCCCTTAAGCCTTGGCATTGTCCAAAAGCTACAGAGAATAAAGCATCACATCCCAGCACAACCACTACCTAGAAGTGATGGCAGCCCTAGAGAGCATCTCAGGCTGTAAACCCATACGTGGTATTTAGGATTCATTTTATGTTATCTTTACACTCCAGACCAGCAATTTTAATATATGAGTAAATATACAGATTCAACACACCAAAGGAGAAAATATTCTCCTGAGATATACAAAAAAGGCAATTTAGTGGATTTTTTTGCCTCCAAGGCTTGCCAATGACAAAAGACCTTGAAATTTATCTTGTAAGTGCCCACTGTTCTTTTTTTTTCATATCATTGTTTGCTCCTTCCTACCCTGAGGACACACTGTACTTTGCACTACAAAGAGATACAGAGTTTGTCCCAGGAAAAAAAACCAACACAAACCAAAACGTTTTACTGGGAAAAAACAACAAGACATCTTTCTAGCAACTCCTTTCTCACCTTATGAAAACATTGCTACCACCTAGATGGATTAGCATCTAAATTAATCCTTCCTAGTCTCTTTTAAATATTTATCCTTACATTTTAAAATACAGCCTTCTGGCTCTGAGATATTAAACACTTAATAGGATGAAATCAACCCTCACTTATCAGTTCTCTTGGGATAGTTGCCACCTCAGTCCTACTGGGAAAGATACACTGGCTGTGGTCTTGGGTGATCTGATTCAGACCCTACGATGTGCAACTGCTCTCCCTCCTCAGGTTACAGCATTTCATTGATTTTTGGTGGCTAGCTGAACAGGCTGAATGTCTATATATCTCATTGCAAGCTGAATCCAAGAATATATAGGGAGCGACGGTCTAATACATTAATAAATAATAGCCACACAGAGGAAGGTAGCAATTCAAAACCTTCTGCAAGTACTTGCAAGGGTAAAAGCAGTGCCACCAGACAGCCCCGGATGAGCTGCTCAGTCTGACAGGCTGGAGAACCAAGGGCACAGTGTAGCCATGAAGAAACAACTAGTGCTGCCTGATGGAGGAAATTCATTCTTTGTTAATAAAATTTTATGGCTGAAACAGGTGATTTAAAAGCATTTTGGTGTCCTGTGTTTCTCTCAAGTATTAAACAGAAGTGTGTTAGTGGCGAGATAGCAGGAGCCAAGTACATGTCAAAGTCAACTCCTCAGAAGTTTTCACTTGCAGTGAGTAGATTGGCTCCAAGAGGTGATACAGCTGGACCTGCCTTGGCTCCTGTGGACAGTGCCTGGTGACATGTTACACTGGCAAAACCAAGAGTCCCCAAACCAGACAACACAAAATAGAATTCCAACTATCCTCAAAATCCATTCCTAGCACTGCAAAGGCCAAGCGTTTTGAAATTCTTTTCCAGTCTCAGCACTATTTTCTGTCTTAGCCATCTGTTGCTCTCCTGCTTTCCCCAGGGAGCTGCAGCAGCTGCCTGTGCTGCACAGCTCCCCACTGAAGGGCTACAGCCTGGGAAATGGCCCGTGCTGGGGCAGGGAGATGGGGGCAGCAGGAAGAGCAGCCCAGAGGGGCTGTGATGGACCGACTCCAGCCACATCCCCTCACTCATGTGCCCCTCATTGCAGAAAGAAATGCTTTCAGTCCATGTTTCCCTCAGAAAGTTTGAGATGACAATCACTGGTGGATCCCATTACCCTCGCTGAACCAAATATCAGTTTGTAAATTCTGGATGCTTTAAAGTTTTCTTTATTACTTACTCCAAAGTTTAAAAAACACTCATTGGACACTCATTTTAGAGGACTTCTGTTGTTGTTGTTGCTATTAGTATCTTTATGGAGTTCACAGTAATGACCCTTGCCTATCTGAGTATGCAGAAGGCCAATCACAATCAGGGGCAGCCCCGGTTTTGTGTATATACTGAGGGATGAGACGCTGGAAAACAATGCTACAGAAAGGGATCTGTGGGTCCTGGTCAAGGGCGAGTCAGCAGTGCCCTGGCAGCCAGGAGGACCAACCATGTCCTGGGGAGCATCAGGCAAATCATTGCCAGCTGGTCAAGGGAGGTGATTGTCCTGCTCTGCTCTGGGGTGGCCTCACCTTAATCCTGTGTGCGATTTTCGACACCACAGTATAAAAAAGACACTAAGCTATTAAAGAGCATCCAAAGGAGGGCAACAAAGGCTGTGAAGGGCCTGGAGGACAACCTCTATGAAGAGCAGCTCAGGTCATTTGTTCCATTCAGCCTGGAGGAGACTGAGGGGAGACCTGACTGCAGTTACAACTTCCTCGCAAGGGGAAGCAGAGCAGCAGGTACCAGTCTCTTCATTCTCATGACCAGTGGTAGAACCTAAGGGAATGGCATGAAGATGAGTCGGGAAGGTTTGGGCTGGATATCATGAAAAAATTTTTCACCCAGAGAGTGGTTGAGCACTGGAACAGGCTCCCCAGGTAAGTGGTCACAGCACCAATCTTGTCTGAGTTCAAGAAGTGTTTGGACAACACTCTTGGGAACATGGTGTGACTCTTGGGGTGTCTTGCTCAGGGCAGGGCATCAAGTTGGACTTGATGATTCTGATGGGTCCCTTCCAACTCAGCATACTCTATCATTCGAAGATTCTATCTGATTCTTGACGAAAAATTAGTGTTGTTCCCATGTTGCTGACCACTCTATGAAATGTTTTGGTGTTCTTCACCTTAAAAAAAAAATTATTTCAATATTGTTGCTGTAACCTAATTATACCCCATGCCAGAGCAGAACAAGAGCAAATATAACTTTGGCTTCAAGCCTGCCAGCTTCGCTCAGTACTTCAGCAATTTTATTTTCCCTCAGTCAGCACTATTTAAATTTCTCTGTAAATTATTCCTGGTAGTTTATTCATATCTCAACAGCTGGATTGTGGCACTTTGCCCTACATTGTATCAGTGTAGGCTGAGCTACATGTAGCCACTATTCCTCAGAGATCATCTACTGATTTATAGCTGACTTGGGCAGAATTTATTTTAGGATGGCACACAGAGCAAGAGAACCATTCCCAGTGGCCATGTGACAGCAGGAGGGAAGCAGCCACTGCCTCGTGCATATGTGGGACAGGAAAAAACTCCACTTGCACTGAGAAAAAACCTGGTAGGTGAAAGTTATTTTAATGTAGCCAAAATTCAAATTAGAGGCTTAAGCCAAAGCCATCAGTGCATCATTTTGTAACAGACTATTGACTGTCAGCTGGGCATGGTAAAAGTGACCATGCATACACTCATAGCTCTCTATAGCTGTGAAATAAAATGTTAGCTTAGAGAAGGAACCTCTGAACCATGGTACCATTAGAGATTTCAGACATGGCTATGGCTTTGGCTTTGGTAATACCTTTGGCTAGGCTGGTAATTATGGTAATGGTCTGTACAGTGCTTTTAGACAGCGATTTTAGTGTCAAAGTCTACAAGATAATGTCTCAGCAGATTAATTTAAATTTTTATTATGAACATTATCATGAACTTCCCCGTAGCCACCAAAGGAAAGCTGTCCACTGCCAGTGAAGGATTTTTGGTTCATAGTTCTGCTATAGATGCACTTCATTAGCCTCCATGTACTCACCTGTGAAATGGAAACCCCATGATTTTTTAGACCAATGAAATGTTTGTAATTTCAGCAACTTGAAACATTACAATATTATTGTTTTTGTTACCAATGCAGAATATCTCAACAAACAAACAAATAAACCAAAACAAAACAAGAACAAAAAAACCTACCTGGAAGGGCTGCGGCAATGAGAAATTCCCCTAAAGAACTTGCTGGAAATGCAGAAAAAGGAGTCCAACCCTGCCTATCCCCCTGTTATACTGAATTCACACACTGTTTAAAATAATCCTCCACATTCACCAGCCCAGAGGAATCCTCTTCCTAGCACCTGTAGAAGCTCTCTGGGATGTTCCCAACATTTGAGCATATGGGCTGAGAGCATGTTTGTGCTTCAGCTCTTGAGGGCACCAAGCACAGAGATAAGGGGCTGTGAGACTCAGCACCAGCTGTAGCAAACACTGTTCAGGCAACTCCCCAACTTCCTCTTCTCGTGCATAATCAGCAGCAGCAGAATGGTGACTCCTGGGTACCACTTTTCAACTCCCAGTCTGTCTCACTGCCTGACCCCAGACAAGTCAGTTAACCTCATTTTGCCATTTTATGCCTTAGTGTTAAAAGAATGCAGCACTTACCCTCCTCTTCCTGGGTGTAGCAAAGCTTTGTTAATTTATACTTGTCAACTGGTTTGGAATCCTTAGACCAAAGGTGCTAAAGGATGAATATTAATATTTATGAGGAAGTAAAAAAATGCACACAAGTTGAAAGCAGCTGCGTGCACTTTTCTGGGCAGAGTTTTACAGCATTGGACCAGTGGACTTATTTATCTGCACTTTTTACAGAGCACGGTTGCAACTGCATCACAGTATCACAGTATCAACAAGGTTGGAAGAGACCTTAAAGATCATCAAGTCCAACCCATAATCTAACAGCCCATCAACTAAATTATGGCACCAAGTGCCTCATCCAGCCTACTCCTGAACACCTCCAGGGTCAGTGACTCCACCACCTCCCTGGCCAGCCTATGCCTTGAGTGGTTATGTCATTTAATCAAGAATAAGCACTAGTTGCATGTTTCACAAGAAGGAATAATGACCTTGATATCCATGGTATCCAAATGTTGCCCAAATTGACACATGCAGCATTTTGAGAGACACCTGAACACCTTGAACCTCAAGCCCTTCACTGTCAGATCATGTATATCCATACCCACCCAGAAATATCCTGTTGTGTGACAGTACACTAATGAGGTACCCACAGTTTTGTTATGTATGGGTTGATGTCCATTGAGGTGACAGGGCTTTTATCTAATCCATAACCCCCATGTGAGCACCCTCTGTCATATGCTCAGAATTTGCCAAACTTTGAAGAAACTAGCATATCTTCCAACAAATAAAGTTGCTTCTATCACTTGATAACACATTTGATTGCACTTATGTGACAGGGGACATAGGACCTGAGGCTGAGTGTCATCTTAGCTTCCAGTCATGGGGTCTGTATGGTTCTTGTGCATCACAACATCAGATAGTACCTTGCTAGGAAAGTTTCTATGGTCTATGGCTATGACCCAGATCCCTGAAAAATATAACTGCAGGTGATGGTCAGATGGTCTGTCTCGATCTGTTTCACAGGACACCCTTGCATTACATAATTCTTTAGCTTATTTCACATCCTTTACAGTAAATCTTTCCCTCTTTGATCTGAAATTTTTATTGTGTTAACCAGAGTCCTACCTTCATAAGACTTTGAAAAGTGTTCAGTCCTGCTTCATGACCTACTGCTAGATATGGACAGAGGACTAATTATGTACATCATGATTCCAGCTTTACAGAGCAAATTTCTGCATGTCTGCAAGAGAGCCATGCCTTCTTGAGTGCCTGATCTGGTAACATGCCACCGGAAACGCATCAGAGATTTCTTTCAATAAATTCGCCAAGAAAGAGAGCGCTGTAAGTGAGAGTTGCTTGTCCAAGTAAGAGGGCAAACAGAGAGCCAAGATCCTGTTGGCTTCAGGGAGTCATCTGCTTTGGAGAATTGTCTATCTGCCCTCTACCATGGGTGCAGTACTACAGCTACTGGGTACAAAGACCAGACTATTTTCCTTTGTAGCTTTTCTTTATGTTGAGTCAATCTTCCTTAAGCAGTGTAGGAACAAAGAAGGGGGCAAACATAAAACCCAGGCTTTTATAACTAGAAAAATACCCCTGTGAATTTATTGGACTGAGAGATATCTCCTCGTTCTTTTTATAGTCTGGTCATGTTCTCTAATTGCTCTTGTGATTTGTACTTAATCACAGCCATTCTCCTTTGCTTCCCATTCCACTTCTCTGTCTGGCCCTGGGATGAAGTCACAGGCTAAACCTGTGATGAGGACAGTCAATGACATAGTTAAAGGCAGTGTTTTGGTCTGACTGTAACTATAGCTGTTTTGTGTTTTTACTGCAGGATCAAACTGGAGAAACTGAACAGGGTACAGGAGTGAAAACTTTTATAAATTTTAAGTGAACTAGCTCCTTTCCATCATGCTAGATGAGAAATATGTAGAAAATACCCAAAATTATAGGAGAACATTAGGGAGAGAGACTTTCTGAGTGTGGGGCATACTGTGCTTTAGGGATTTATGGGAACATAGAGTCCATTCCCTGACTCCTCCAGGCACTCTTTTTCAATCTAATTAAGCATAAAGAAAAGTCCATGAAACTTCGGGATGATGTAATGCATCTGTGCAATTGAGCACTGCATTATGAAAGAGCATTCAGTGTAATGTTATGGATATTTGATTGAACAATTTCCACTATTAATATTCACTGAGGATTCCTAGAATTAACTGTAATTACTGAGGGAAAGGGCTTAGATATATGGCTGAGCACAGCTCAAAGAAAACATCTGTTCAGTGCTCTGTGGTGGGTAACCACAAGGATGGTATTAGGCTGCATTAGGAAAGGGAAAAGCAACAAAATATGAATAGAGGCAATTGAAAAAGGGCTGAAATAATGAACGGCTTCAAATTAAAACCCAGTTATAAATTCTACTGCTGACCCCAAGAGATGGTAAAGTGACATTGTACGGACCTGTAGTTAATTACCTTCTTCTGTATGAGATTAGAGGATCTTGTAAAGCAAGATAGATCTGTATTTTTATCCCAGAAAAAAAACCAAACAGAATTTATGGTAATTATTGGAGAATGTACCTTACAAAGTGATATATCACTGTACTGCAACCACAGCTCTAAAACCAACACCCCACACAATGAAGGAGGGTGAGGGAATGCAGAACATTCTTTCATTTATTACAAGAAGTCACATGGTAACACTTTTTGATTCATTAACACATTAGGTCACAAGACGGCAAAGAAAAGCTTGTTGTTTGTCTTCTGAAAGCTTGTAAAGTTCTTGCTGATTTTCACTAATCTTTCAAAATTTGACAACTCTAATGAATTAATTTTCCAAGTGAAAAGATGCTAAAAAGGTTCTTAAAAGCATGTATTTGACTAAACCATATTTTCTGTTATTGTTATTTTTCTAGCATTAAGTTATCTCATTGCATTAATAAAAACTTGGTGCATACATTAATTTTTATATTATAATTATGCTAAACCCATGACAATGGATCCTTAATGTCACCAATACAAAGAAAGCAGGGAAGCAGTCTGGTGAACTGCCCATCACCCAGTCTGCTATTTATTCTGTCCCCTTATATAACTCCTTTTCTGGGCTGGGAGGCAGGTCTGCTGGGTCTGGCCGAATCTACATCTTTATAGGATTTTTGTTGGTTTGAATGTATAGCAGGTCCAGTAGTCTTGGGAGATCTCACCTACACAGCCTGTGACATCTACCAATGTCTAAGGCATTGTGGAGTGACATGCTTTAGCCATGTCTTCCTCTTTATAAGCTGATTATGAAATTTCTTCCCAGCATAGTTTTGGGATGTACATGTTGCATTTTTCTAAGGAGCAGGTCTCCTCATCAGCTGTGATCAGTCAAGAAGAGCATAGTTCGCTCATTCTGGTGTCTTACAGATGGCATTATAGTAGATGACCTGCCTTAAAATTCTGGTTTTCCAAAACATACAGTAATTTTGCATATTTTATTCCCTATGTGTTTACATTTTGGGGTTTATAGATTGGATTCATATGGATGGAGAGTGCCCACACCACATACTGTTCTATTGAGGACTGAATTCTGACATATTCTCACCTGATCTCATTCCCTCTGTAGGTCTAGTCATGAAGTGAAACACAACTCAATATGAACAGATTTACCAGGTCATAAATTTTCAAAGACATATGAAATCCTTTCAGCTGAAATGCTATGTAAGTCTACAGCAAAATGTTATCATAACTACTAGCACCTAAGCAACTGCACCAGTTCAACTTTGTTGTCTCTTGGATCTCAGGGAGGTGCAGTGTCTCGTGAAAAGGTAAAAGTTTGAAGCTTTGGATAAAACTGAAGGTCAAACACACAGGGAACATTTTTATCATTTGTCATAGCAAAACATCTGCCTTAACTTCGACGGTACTGGGATTTTTCAGCATGACAGGTTATGGGATTAAAAGACCAGTGTGCAATGAGGCTAATTACAGGGAAAAAAAAAAACATTGGAGAGAAATCAATCCCTTGGGTCATTACATCCCTGCTCCCATGGGATGTCACATAATCCTGTGCAAAAGCAGGTCAGACAGGATGTCTATCACTGTGTTTGTCTCTCCTCTGGTACTTCTGATGCATGAGTGTCATATAATCTTATGTGGCCTGCCCAGGTCCCCCTCAACTAGTTATAACCCTTCTTGTTTCAGCCTAAAATAATCATGGGCAATATATTCACATTTGGTTCAGCCAGCACTGTCCTGTCTGCTGACAATTGTGTTTGCCTTCCCAGTGATCACACACTGATGTATTGACAGACAGCATATATTTTTGCAGCCTACACTTTGCTGAAGTTAAACAAGCTGACTCAGTGTGTCTCTCCTCATAAAACAATCTTTCTGTATTGTCATTAGGGTGGGCCACCTCTGCACCTGACCTATTTTGAACTTCTCTGAATATGCACGGACAGATTTGTGTATAGATCCAGGCTGTAGCTTTCTTAGTCTCTATCTCTGCAGAAATTTTTGAATAAAGTTGGGGATCCTTTCCAAGTACTTGGAGGCCTGTGGGAAACAAAGCTGATATTTTGACTTGCCTTTTGTTCAATTCATACAGGTATTCCACGGACCACAAATAAAAAACCACAGGTTTGCAGTACTGCAGATCTCAGTATCTCGGCAATGCTTCCCCTTCTCCAGTGACAAAACCTTCTGATGCGTTCTACAAGTGCATTTGCACTTTCATAGTCATATTACATTTTCTGTTTACCACTGTGTTTTAAAAGAAAGAACCTCTTACAGCCCTGTCTGGTCCTGAAGTGAGACTGCCAGCTGGTGTCTGCACCGATCACCTTCTCACCATTTGAATACAGGTAGTAAGTATGTTGACTATTCCTCGTGCATATACTGTCACTCAGTTTGACAGATTTACTGAAAACATTCATATGACAATCAATATGTCAGTTTTTCAGGATTCTGGGGCAAATAGTGTGATGTCTCCTAGTGAGAAAGCTTTATTTTTATTTATTTATTTTATTTTTATTTTTTTGTTTCTATATGGAATCTGATAACTTTATTATGTATTTACTTTGAATTTTTTTGGCTTGTATTCAAATAGTATTTGCTCTTCACCTCACTTTCCCTGCATTTATGTTCTTAGTCTCTTTTTATTTACACCTCTACAAACTCCTCTGTTATTGCTTTATCTTTCTTTCATAACGTTTACATCAGTTGGTTTTGCAATTAGCACATCATGTCTTCACTTCCTACAAAGACACTGCTTTTTTTGCTCAATTCTTCTTTTGCCCTATTCTTAATATATTTTTGGATTGTTAAATAGGTAGGATTTTCCCCCTCTCTCTCTTTCCCCCACATCCCTCCCATCCCCAGTTATTGACCTTTTTTGGGTTCAAATTCTGGATATCTAATCACACCCTTGGCAAAAGAAATGTGAAATTTATACCACATTCAGTCCACTGAGGTCTCCAGCCCCATTGGCTTCAGTAACTAGACCTTCAGGTTTCTCAAGGAAAGATTTGTAGGAACAGATTTCTTTTCATTTACTCCAGACTGAATCATAGCAAGTCACTTAATGCAATAGTATTAAAAAAATACGCCAAACCCCATAGCCTTCAATAATGACCTCTCTGTTTACAAAATAAAATCTAAAGTGGCATTGCCTTCTACTGATTCAGTGACTGGTGAAGAAATACATCAGCTACACATGCAAGTTTTAACTGCAGCTCTTCTCCACATTGCGCTGAGGCTATTAAAATCTTCTTTATTGATTGACTTCTGGAGGTTTTGGAGTTTTCACCTCTTTAATAACTTCACAGTCAACGTGATGGCAGACAATGGCAATTTGAACAATTATTTCTTTGTGTTCAATGCATTAAGAAGTACAAAGAGAAGTGTAGGGAACAGAATAGCTCAGGCAAGTGATTCTTTTGAAAAGACAGAGATGCACTACTTGAAGCATCACATTCAGGATCACATCCTAGAAGTGGACATGTAGCCAAATGGCTTTAATCAAAGAACAGAGATTCAAAATATCAAAGAGAAGTATAAGTCCTTGGTTACTACAATTACTACTACCTTTATTTTTACACCTGTCTTCCTTGGACAGGTGATTGACTTCAGTGCCTGTATGTCAATCATTACAGCAACTTCACTGCATTTTTATTTCTGTAATTGTAGGTTTGCTGTTCCCAATCAGCAACTCTGGTGCCATCCTTCTACAGCCTGGTTTAATGAACAAACGTCTCAGCAGCCTCTCACTCTTTCTGGATCAACCTATTAATAACACTGTTTTGCCTAAAACATTTCTGACCAATTTGACACATCAATTCAATTTCAAGTAAATAATCAAGACTGAGTTGTTGCATCCTTTTGCAATAGGACTCATAGATAAATACCTCTGTTAGTAGAATTAGCTTTCTCCTCTGTGTTGTTCTACATGATTCAGCCTTTGTTTCATTTCATGAGTAAGCAATGGATAAGCTACATGTCTGATTTCTTTGTCGAAGTAAGAGTCCTGTTTTGGCTGCCACAATCCGTACTTTTACGTGTTCCAAAATCTTCTGACCTGAAATTTCAAATGCCGTTCTGCCTCAAGTCTCTTTCCTTATTTTCAGTTTTATTTTTCAAAGTTATGTTCTTAGAGCTTTGATCATCCAGAGTAAGCTTTAGTATAGACTGGAAGATTTCCCCTGCTGGGCAAATTACACTTGCCTTTTCAGGAATTGATTTGCTGACTTTACACACCAGATCCCTCTATGAGTCCAACCTGGTCATTGAAAAGATTAGCCTCCCTCACCACCCTTTTCCCACTGTGCTAACTTGTGTCTTCAGGCTTAGAGAATCCAAACTTCTCTGTGAGTCCACCTTCTTGTATGATCTCTTCAGAACACATTTGCTCATGTGCTTTGTTTCTATCAGGAGTACAGGTTTCTATAGTATAATTTCATGTGCTGCCTATTCAACCAGAGCACTAATTAGACATTACCTAAAAGTGTTGAGATTTTCAGAACTCAACTTGATTCTTTTTTTCCTAACTCCTGTGACTTCTAGAAGCTGTTTCTTAAAACTTTTAAATCTTTTAATCTGTATTTTCTGAGTTTCAATGTGGTTTTCAACTCTTCTACCCTTTCTTTCATAGTTTTCTTTACTTTCATTGCACTACAGGTGCCACTTCATGTTCAGGATTAACTCAGACCAAACAGGTGTGCAGATCTCTGAATTATCCAATGGTCACTTTTTAAAGGACCTGATGGATTTCACTTAACTCTTCCAGATTCAAATATGAACTCTAACCAAAAACTTCTAAGTGAAAATTGCTGTGGCCATGGGAAGCTTCCTGTGTTACAAAGCAGGACTGATTTTTTGTAAGGGCCCAGGGTTCATAGCTGAATTTCTAATGAAGTCAGTATCTCCCGTGCAGTGCTAAACATCCAGCTCCAACAGCCTGTCAGAATTTAGGCTTTACTCATCTACTCTTTTTCTCCACTGATTCACATGCTTATCTACTTGCAGTGACAGACCTTACCCTCAGGTACCTAATTCTCTTCACATATTCTATAGTGGTCACAGACCTCACCCAAGCTGTGAATTCAGCTGGTCTGGTGAGTGCTTTTCCAACCTTGTTAATTCTGTGATTCTGTGTTGAAGAGTATATTGTAAGGATATGCTTAAGTTTCTGGGTTGGTGTTTCTGTACTCACTATTTAGTTAAGAAAGAAATCAGAATTTGGTGCAAAGAGATACCTGCAGAGAAACGGGAATAGAACCTGGTGATCTCAGTCAATAATATGTGAAAAGAGAATTTGCTTATAGTACTTCAAAGCTGATGGGCTATTTCAAGACTTATTAGGAAGCATAATAGTCATCTTGTCTCAGTTCCAAATTGGAACAGATCATCGTAATAATCTAGTGATGAAGAGAGCCACAGAACTGTGGCCTCTGGCGTGCATTAGATATTAATTTTAATTTAACTTATCCTCAGGGACAGTTCTGGTTCCCTTGGATCTAATATGGGGTTGAGAGTCAGGACTTGTGGACTCTGTTTCAGTTTCTGATAATGAATCAAGGATTCTATGAAAACTTACTGGGGACTAAGTATCAATTTTGAAGCAAAATAAATTATCTAAGGTTTTCAGATTCACTGCATCTTGATTATAAAGGATAGATATCTTTATTTTTTGCTTGCTTCTTTTATCCTGGAATACTCTGCTGGGTATTTCTTCACAGAATTTTGTAAAAAAAAATATCTGTTTTTTTGAAGAAGAGATGCTCTTAAAAGGCAAAAGTCACTGAGTTCTTTCATGGATACAGAATGATATTGTGAGTCTTCTTGTTATAGAAGTAGATTATACTATTGGTCAGAAGGATCCTTTCTTAAAAATTAAGGAATTTAAATGTGAGAACATGTGCTTTTCCAATTGAAGGATGAACAAAAAATGGAATATACTACTCCATTTTGGTATATTCATTAGCATTCTGTGAAACCTCCCTAGTAGTGTTCAAAAAGACCAAAACATAAAACTGAGAGCTGATTTTTTATCCTCCTTAGTACATAAAGGGCATCAGCTCTGTTCCAGTTTAAGAATGAAAGAGCTGTTTTATCAAAGTACTTTATCCTTGTTGACACATCTTTGTAATGCAGTGAACACACCTTCCACAGGTGTATTTCATCAGCATGTTCTCCCATTTTCACTTCCCAGTCTTCTTCCCATCTCTTTCCTTCAAGGAAACAGACTTTTGTGCAGACCTGAGAATCAAACCACATCTCTGAACGTGCTCACAGTATTCTCAGTCACAACAGACTTTATCCAATTGATGACATCTACTTTTGTTTTGGGAAGGAAAGCTGAAAGGTGTTATATTGCTTGGGAAAACTGGTATGTCTTTTCTGTTGTGGGTCATTTCAAAAGAAACAGGAAAGGAGTTCATCTCACATCTTTTACACAAGCCCCATGAGGGTGATTAATTCCAAGGTCAAGGTTGGAGGTAAGAATTAAGTTGAGGTTGGGGAGAAGGCTGTAACCTCCTTATTCATCTTCTTACAAGGTGTGCTATCCACAATTTGAGAAGCCAAAAACTTTCTCCCTTACCACTTTTCAGGTGAACTGCATGGCCTAGCTGAATACAGCATAGTCTGGAAAAGAGGTGTCAAAGAAATGTTCTGCCAGCTCAGACCAGTCATCCAACCAGGTGAGTTGTTTTCCAGAATCGGAAGTAGGAGCTGTGTAGGAGAAATACTAAGAGTGTAACACATTTTTCAATCTACTCTCTGCACACTTCCAACATCTACAAACATCTATTGCTGTATTAGCAATGTGGGATCGCTCCACTTTGACAGTATCCATCTATAAGACGACTTCCATTAGCATTCTTTCCAAAATGTTTATCTGGCTAGCACAGTAAAGGCTGCTTTTGTAACAGATAAGAAAAACACAATATAAGCAAACTGGAGGAGCAATCAGACTGATATTGGGAAGAAAAAAGTGGCACACCCAGATGTTTTTGCTGAGAAGATAAGGTCAATAGATAGTGGGGTGGATGTAATTTAGGAGGGGACCTACAGTAGAGACTCATGTTTTGGGCCATAATCCTGATGAAGTCTGAAGAAGAAACAAGGACTTGAGATCCTAGCTGCTACAGGCACAACAGGGCTGAATGGTTTGGGTTGCATAAGCTATAGCCCAGAGATTGCATGGCAGACTGCATATTTTTTGTGGCTTCCAAGTTTCTCCTGAAACAGGAATGAGATGCAAACAGGCTATGGTGGTGGAGGTGGCTCTCTGCTTTGACTCTGGAGACAGGCCAAGCTTTGCACATGTTTCAAGTCAGTCTAAATGCCATCGGATAAAGCTGTCAAGTGTTTGGTGGTTGGCAGCCACAGTTTGAGAGATTGTCTATGATGTTGTACAGAAGCTAAAATAGGAAAACTGAACAGTTGCAGCATGTTGAAGCACGGTCACAGCACACCTCTCCAGCGCTGTCGCAGCACTAAAACAGAAGAACTGGCAGTGAGGAGAAGCCCCTGAAAGTCACTCAGCACTATTTATCTGGCCACAGCAGTAACCCAGCTGTTACAAGAATTGCAAGTATGAAAATGACACCTGTTTCCTTGAAATAATAATCCCAACCAAAATACAATCATCAAGGCAGGGTTAATTCTAGGACTAAACACACTATATGCTCAATCCGCAGGTAGGCAAAGTGCCTAAATTTCTTTTTATCATTAGTGGAGATCTAGGGCATAGTTTATTTGCATGGATATGGTGCTGCCATGGAGGATTTTCTATGTGTCCTACTTATCATCCCATACTGATAATTTGGGTCATCTCAAATGTCACTTGATGCTTGCATACAGACAATAAACTGAGTTCAAAATGATAGCTGTTTCCTCCCAGTTACGTGTCTCCCTCCCTTGCCCCAGTCCTGCCCAAATGAAAGAAAAACAAAACCAAAAAGCCCTTGAGCAATGCATTTTATCTCATTCATAAAATGAAGACAGTTTGTTGACATCTTGCACTCATTTTTTGATGTCAAGTTCAGGCAAACTTGGTGTCCTGAAAGCTGGGAAATTGTGGGTTTAGTAGTTGCTCACACACCTTAAGTGAATTATGCCTTGATGGTATAGATGCTCTCATTCTGCTTAAAATCTGCATAAACATAAGGTGCAATTATGCTTGTGTGTTTGTGTGTGCATGTGTATGTGCTGTTAATGAAGTTCTGGAGTTGAAATTCCTCTATTCTTGCTTTCTCATTCAATGTTTGACCTCTAATTTCTGTTTGTAAAGGATGTTCCAGACTCCAGTTTCTTTACAAGAAAGTTTAAAAATATCATCTACCCAGGAGTACCAGTCCTTTTTCTGTAAACAATAATTTAATTGCATTATATCTTGAGCTAGTCATAGCATGCCATTCTGCAAAACCCCTCATGTTATTGTCCTGATAAAAATACATCTGCAGCTCATTTGCTCAAATCTGACTGTTTGCAATCACAGCAGGAGCTGGAAAATAATGAATTTGATCACACAGTAAGGTAAGGAGGCTAACCTAGCTTACAGAGAGGCTTTCTAAGTACAATGCTTCCATTAACCCCCTAATAACATTCTCAATTGAATGTTTTTAAGCCAGAGCATAAATATAACAGCAGCATGCCTGTGCCTGCTGCAAATATGGTTTGTTCACAATATTCAGTTAACTTCCCATGTGATGCAAGTTAGGGTGCTGTTTCCTGTTTGTGGGGTCCCGAGACTTGCAAAGAGAAGAGTTAACACTAGGACAGGGCTCAGCAGAGTCAGTGAAATGCATAAGCTACTTAGTTGAGCTGGCTTTGGAGAGAAACAGGTGCCTCCAACAGGAAGAGTCAGCGGATCTGAGATATTCCTCACAGGGTGAAATGAATTGCTGTATTGCAGCAATTTTAATTTGGAAGCCTCAAATTAATTCAAACTCACAACAGCCCCCTGGTGTGCAGCAGAGAACTGGTTTCTTTGAAAACAGAAACAGAGGAAACAGAAAGTTAAGCTGCTTGTGTTGGACATCTCATGAATCAGCAGCAGCTGGCAACCAATTTGACAAGTCTTTGCTTCCCAGTGCAGTGATACGAGCAATCTTTGGATATAAATCCTACCCCTTCGGAAACACAGAGACCCTGGCAGGCAATTAAATGAGTGTCTGCAGATTGATGAGGCTCCCCACGCTGGCAGTAGGAACCCACAGGGCCCTCTCTGGCTGGTCACTGGGGATTTGGGTGGAGAGGGTGGACAAAGTCTTCAGCTGTGCAGCTGGAAACAGCGTTAGAAATGTGTGGAAAGAGGCAGATTCTCCATTACATGATGGGGTTTTCAGCTGCTCTGACAGAATAGAAACTCATTAGCACAGAGTGGAAACGGTCCTGTGAAATGTCCCCTGGCGCAGGCCACCGCAGCCTCACGGGTTTGACTTCAATACACCCCACTGCAACTGCTCCCCAGCTGCACATTCAGGCTCTGCCTAATACGGACATCGAGGGCATAGAAAAGAACCAAATGTGTTGATCACTCTGTACAACCACTGAGAATGTGCCCAAGAAAACACTCTATGTATTTTATTGCTCACATTTCAATTGCTGCAGGGAACTGTGCATTCACAGCCCCTGGCTGGGGAGAATCCCTGTAAAGAAATTAACTGACTGCTGGATAGAGCTGAGTGAGGCTGCCTGCAGGGGCAAAGGAAAGAAAATCCTACTTTGAGGTTGTCCCAAAATAATAATCATGGAGCTATTCTTTTGGATTCTTAGACAAGGGACAATTTATTCTGGATAATCTAAACTGCACCTTGTATATCTCACTTGCTCGGAGAAACAATTCTTCAGAAAAATTGCAACAGTATAACATAATCAGCATTTTTCTAAAGCCCCAGCTCCTTGAGTTATATGATTACACAAGAATCCTTGCTTTTGGCAAAATAAACGATCTGTTGATGTGATAGCTATACAGAAAAGTCTATGAGTATTAGACATCAAGGCTCCAACCTCAGAAAGCTGGTAACTTTGCTTGGGTTTAGATTTTAAAATTTTAATTTATTATTATTTTGGCGATCATACTCATCATTTTGGTAACACCACTGGGGTAGTGGACAAATAATGGGAGGAATCTAAACAGAGAATAGCTGTTCACACTGCAGTGAACCCAAGAAAGCACATACCTTCTTATACATCAGTATTGCTCAGGAGAAACAGTAACAGGAATAAAGCAGATCTCCATACTGTGTCCCAGAAATTGAATGTCTGGGCCACAAAATGTGCTTGCCTAAACAAAAGAACAAATCCAAAGGCATCTTCACCTCTCTGAAAGAGAGCACTGAGGCATGCCTGCAAGCCTGGGGCAGCACCATGCTTGGCATTTTGCTTATGAGGATGATGCACCCCAAAAGTTGTGTCATGGATAAGTAACTCACAAGCACTGCACAAGCACTGAGGGCCCTAGTGGGGCAGCAAGTGGAGTGCATGGAGGAATGTGCACCATACATGAGTGAATGGGGGAATGCAACTGTGCTCCTTGTCTGTGCAATCCACATACTCCCAAATACACCTCCCTTGCAGAGAAGCCAACTCCTGTGACTCCTGGGCACTAGGGAAGCACCAGTGAGCTTCACCTCTCCTTCCCAGGGTTTAACTCCACTTGCAAAGAGTCCCAGAGATATAACTGCTATAAACTCATCTCTGAAACCAAAAGCTTGTGAGAGACTTTTCTAGCTTAAAATCGTCCATGAGTTTTGTCACAGTGGCCTTCATTTTAAAGAAGGCAGGTTCGATCACAGTGAGAAGCAACAGCACTGTTCACTGGGGAAAACAAGGTTACACGACACAAAATGTGTGATGGCTCTCAACAGCAGTGAGTGCAGGCAGGGTCGTGTTAATGCAAACCAATTCTATATAATGACATCAAAGAATATTCCCAGGTAAGATTTACTCCTGATGTACCTCAGTGAGTTTGCTTTTGATATTCTCTATATCCAACAGATATAGAAAGTGATTTCCCATTGGAATG
This sequence comes from Serilophus lunatus, assembly GCA_013399895.1. NCBI lineage: Eukaryota > Metazoa > Chordata > Aves > Passeriformes > Eurylaimidae > Serilophus > Serilophus lunatus. Next base: position 271,534 of record VXBA01004285.1, read on the forward strand.
GGCTTCCCAGGGAGGTGGTGGAGTCAGTGTCCCTGGATGTACTTAAGGACAGGTTGGATGATGAACTTAGTGACATGGTTTAGATGGTTTAGATGACGGATTGGTGTTGGATGGGTTGTTAAGTTAGGTAAAGGTTGGACTTGATGATCTCTGCGGTCTTTTCCAACCTTGTTCTTTCTGTGTGTAATTCTGTGTGTAACAGCATTTAGAATCTGTAGCCCTAAAGCTAGCCAGCCAGAACCCACTCCTAAGGTAAGGGCCCAAGGAAGTAAGCAATGATTCTGCCATCCCCTGGTGTAGCAAACATTTACAGTGAAATGATCCTCGGTTTTGTTTTGGGATGTTTTACTTTTGGGGTGGTGGTGCTCCTTTCAACCTCTCTATGCAAAGAGACTGAGACCTTGTCTCAGGAAATCCTGGACAGCTTTGCATGCACAGGCATATAAAGATTCCTCTGACTCAACCCTGTGTACTTTAATTACATAACACTTCGGTGTTTGAATTGCAAATAATTTTTATTCTGCTTCTTTGTGCCTTTACCTGACAAAGAATTCATCACTTGCAGACCTGGCACAGCCAGGCAATTTTGCGGTGTTTTGTAAATAAATCACTTTTTTGTAAAGCTCTTAAAAAAATCAACCTAAATGGTTTTGCTAAGTTATTTATGGCTGTGCCAGATACATCTGTATGAAATGTGGCTTCTGATGCCACCTGTGCCCTATGAAATGCATGTATATAAATCATCCTGAGATCCACTAGAATGGAAGTTCCTACATAAGCAAAACCACAGTTTCAGAGCTTTGATATTCAAGTTCAAATTCATTAATGAACTTTTGTCAATTTACTGCAGGGAAGGAACTAGGATTGTTTTTAAGGTTTACATAAAGTGATTGGAAAGTCTTAAAGAGGTACAAAAGTTTAATTTCACTAACTGTCTACAGCTCAGGTGCTATGTTATTCCTTTGATCTAAAATTGTATTAACACTGAACAGATTCCCTCTGAAGTTTACCTCCCCTATACATATGACCATAATGACCTTCCAAACCTCCTGATGTTTTTTCTTGTTATAATCTCTTCTTTCCTGGTAGCTTCCAACTATTTTACTTTGTGAAGGTCCAATATTATTTTCAGGGGCATAGCTATCATGCAGGGATTTAGTACCTCAATTTGCTTTTCCTAGTTACTTTTCAAACTTTTCCCTTTTTACAAGTAGCCCTAGGGTCTGCAAACCCCAGGCTGGAAACTGCAGTTCTATGTTCAAATAAAGAAAATTTTTTGCTGCACAGGCTGCTGAGGAACACCAAGAGAGTGAAGAACAGAGCGAAGGAGAAAGGGGAGGAAAGAGAGGAAGAGAAGGGAAGGAAGAAAAGAGGGACAGGAGAGATGGGGGAAAGTAAGGGAGGAAGTGAAGAAGGACGTGAGGAAGGAAGTGAGGAAAGTGAGAGCAGGCAGGCAAGGAGG